>JAFVLL020040146.1:0-25674 GCA_021397915.2 Tor tambroides | reverse complement strand
TGCGTGAGAACGTGTGTAGTGTGAGAGCGGCATTGTTTGTCGGTCATGGCAACAGTAACTAAGGGTGGGCGGGTTTTGCGAACGGTCAATTGTCAGAGGTCAAGTTTTAGCTTGTTTTTTTAAATAATAATAAAAAAAAGATTTAGAATAGAGAGTGCTAGAGTTAGAGCGTCAAATACAGTACTTCCACGTACTATTTCGAATCTACATTCTCTCCAGAAGTCTGAGATGTACTAGTGAGCGATGTCTCGTGGTACCGTCACAGAGAGGCACAAAATCAAAGTCCCTTTAGGACAAGTCATTTCACTCGGCAGCCATCTTTGAAACGCCTCTAGGGAATGCAAGTGCAGCTCCTCGGTGCGTTCCAAAGGGGATATATCGCCCTCCGAAGGGCACTTCGGAGTGAAAACAATCATGGCCGCCATATTGAAGTGTCATTCCAAACCGTAGTGCTTAAAATTATCCACTTCAAAGGGCCCTTCGGAATGAAGGATTTCGAAGGGTACAACTGATGGACACGTCGGGCTCCCATGATCCTTTGCGCTGATTCTTTGCATGATGACGCTGCCTCCGTATAATGACGCAGAAGGGCACTTCAAGAAACAGTTGTTTGGTCCCCTACACCCTTCAACCCTTCGAAGCTCTCACTCCGGAGGGTAAACCCTTTGAAGGGATTAGGGCATAGGGATGAGCCCTTCCGAATGGAACGCAGGGAGTATCTCTTTGAATTGGGAAACATCAAATTCTCCAAAACTGTTCACTAATGTTTATGATTAAATTTCATATTTGAAAACACCAATGAAATCTAACAACAACAGTGTTATAAAGCATGTTTATTATGTTCAAATACCGCTAAAAAAGCTTTTTTTTGATGCTAGACCAGCCAGTGTGCATGCACAGTCATGAGCGCGAGTTTGCGAAAGCTGCCTGTTTCTATAGGAACTGGAGCTTCTAACGGCTGCTGCAGTGACGCGATGACTTTACTAATCAATGATTGGCTCCATATTGGGCGTTACACTTTCTCCCATTCATAAGTAATAGGAGTGCACAGTCTTCCCATGTATAAAGTCTTTGACAAAATCACTTTCCAGAACAGTTTCATTCACCGTTCCTGGCTGGTGGAATGATTTTCCCACCCCTATCCAGAATGCCGCATCCCTGACAATTTTCAAGCAACAACTGAAAACTCATCTCATTTGATTTCATCCTAAACAACAAATCCCCAGTCTAGCTTGTACTTATTTGAGCAATGCCTGAAACTTGGTATTACAAGGACTTCCTATGTCTATTTGCCTCTTTAAGATGAATCGCTTGATATATTTCCCCAGTTGTAAGTCGCTTTGGATAAACGCATCTGCTAAATAAATTTATTTTTATTTATTCTCATTATAATGTTGAATTATTTTATAGTGGCCATGGTTTTCCAGAAATACAAGCACAAAGCTGAATCCAGCTATTTATGTAATCTTTCCACAGCATTGTCATCAAGCCCAGAATCACCACCAATGGTGTCAGATTGTAGATAGCTATGCCGCAACTGGATTACAATAAACTATAGGCTCACAATGCTTTTGGGAGTCAGGATTTTCTGTGTTATTACAAAATGAACACAAGCCTTAGAAATCTCATCGACGACGTTGATGGTTCCAGGCTTAATAAAACACTGAGGACAAGAAGCTGAATTCAGTTGCTATAAAATAATTCAGCGTAATAATGTAAATCGGTGAAAATATCTTGGAACTCTCCGGTTGATCTGACAAATCCCGTAGAAAACATTGATCCCTGGTGCCAGTTTGATTAGACACTAGTGTGAACATTTGTGAATTTCATGATGGTTCTTTTCCATAACATTGAAATGTGGCAATAAAGAGGTGGTTAATGCTTTAAAGTTTATTAATGATGGGGGGAAAATCACTTTGATAAAGCAAAGATGCCTACAAATAATAACATAAAATGTAATGTTTTTATTTGTTACTTAGCCAGGAAGTGGGTACATGCCAAAAGAATGAACGACTTAGAATTTATTAGTTCATCTCTCGAGTCTTCGGGTCTGTTTCCTGTACAGACTGCATAGCTATAGCTTGTGGGAATGCGACATGACAAAAGAAGGAACAACTTAGATCGGGAGGTGAGGGAAACTAACAGACTGCAGAGCCTGAAGCAATGAATTAACCCTTTTGGTTTCTCATAATTTGGCCTTGGTTGCATATATATATATATATATATATATATATATATATATATATTAGCTGAAATGAACAAAATGACTTGAAAAAAAGATTTAGTAAAAACATAATATTGTGAAATAGAACCATTAAAATAACTATTTTCTATTTTAATGTAGGCCTATTTTAAAAAATGCAATTATAAATGCATCTGTGATCAAAGCTGAATTTTCAGCATCATTATTCCAGTCTTCAGTGTCACATGATCCTTCAGAAATGAATCATTTGCTGCTCAGGAAACATTTCTGATTATTGCTGCTTCATATTTGTGTAGAAATCATGATGCATTTTTCAGAATTAATTTTATATATATAGTAATAATGATATGTTATGTAATAATGTGGCAATGGTTTCTTAGGATCTACTTATGCTTCTGATGCTTTTGGGAAACGCAGCTCTATTTGAACAAACACTTTGAGCGATGCGTCAGCAGCGAACGCTGTCTGTGATTGATTGGTTCTGTCTTTCAGCATTTGCGTGTGTTCTGAAGAGCAGGAGAAATAGCTCTATCCAACACAATCACTCGCTAATATAGTCTATTTTTCCATTTAGAAGCTTATTTTATACACCGAGTTTCTTAATAAATAAAATTAGTGGTTAAAAAAATGCACTTTAGAATCGATATTTTTATGTGAGGATCGATCCTTTCGATACAACATCAGTATCGAAAGTATCGATACTTTAGGATCGATCCGCCCATCACTAACTGGGATATAATTGTGTCAGTCTGGGTCACGGTATCGGAGAGGACCATGCATGGTCGTTCAAAGCACGTACAGTACATTGTGTTAGAGCACTACACACAGTTTAATAAATGGGGTAAATATAGAAATATATAAAGTTATAATCTCAGGATACAGACAGGCCCTGTTCCTTAATCAAATCAGTGAGGGTGCTCTAGCCTTAATATACATTTAGAAATTTTTGCCCTGTTCATTAAATGCCTATTTATGTCACTATTGGATGTCACTCCTGAAACTTTGCAGCGTGCAGCTGTCACTGGTCCAATAGCATCATGACAGACAAAACTTATAAAAACTCTGAATGGATTAGCCAAGAAAGCGCGCAGGGTGCTCTGCACTCCCTGTAATTATTATAAAGCTGTCATTCATTTCAGTTTATTGCAAACTCACAAAAATCAGTTATAATCAATAAAGCTCTACACTGCACAATGAATCTCACAATGAGAGACTCCCAAACATGCAGCACTGTACAAAACTGTCTTGGAGTTGATTCTAACTTAAAAGCATGGCCACTCAGGAAATCAACAGAAAATGCCAGTCATCCTATTTCTAGCTTTAACCAAAGTCCCTTGTCTTTGCTTTAACTGACCTTCTCTTGCTTTTTCATTTCATTCCCTCTAGCACTCCTGTAGAACTTGCCCAGGATACAGTTATTTGAAAAGAAATGGGCTATCTAATGAGTATTTCATACATGTTTTTAGACGTGAAAAATTATTAAGATAATAAAAATATCAAAGCTAAAGGTTTTCATAAAGCTGTTATGGTAGCCACATCAGTAGCGCGAGAGAGAACGCTAGTGTCTGTATAGAAATGCTAAAAAAGAAAGGTAGAAGTTAAACTTAGAATTTATATAGGCTACATTAAAAAACAAACTTTATATAATTTTTACGATTTTTAATGAAATCGGAATTTTGAATAATGAAAATTACTTTGTGCCTGCTTATTCTATTCATCAGTGTTTGAACCATTAAAGAAGAAAACGCATTTTCTGTATTTCATTTCTGGGTTAAATCTCTTTTTTTTTTGGACCACAAAAAGAGAAATTAAAAAATGATCTGCTCCAAATAATAGCAATGAATAATGACCAGCTTCGAACTTTAAAATGAATGCTTTAAAAAGAAGCCTACCTATGAGACTGACTATACATTCCAAGTGTTCTGGGGGGTAAATAATGACTGCAATGTCATTTTGATGTGAACTGTCCTTTGTCGTGGCCCAAAGAGGTTGTTGTTTGTCTGGGTCTCAGTCAGTGCAGTCAGAGAAGCTCAAAACAGCAGAGTTTCAGATGCCAAAGGAAGACTTTATTACACAGAGCAACAAAGCCGAGAAGACAGCCGCCACATTTACTGCCTCTGGTTTCTGCTTGTTCAAACATCATATTTTATACACTTCTTATCTTTAACAATGTAGCAAAGTTGTGACCTTCTATGCTTGTTCGCCATGTCTGATTGGTCCACCACCATTATCTTGTAGCCCTCCTTGTTCATTATCTAATGGTGGAATATTGCTGAAGCTGCTCTTTTAAAATATAAGGCCTCCCATTGTTTGGAGGTGATTTCACCCTTCTTGATGTCCTTGTTGTCTGCACCTGGCATGGAAATTTCCACCACTGCTCATGTAAACTCACAGTTCATGCTCAGATACTCAGTTTTAGACTAATTTAACACATTATTCAATGTATTGATTGCTTCCATGATTTACATTCTCTTGTTAGTATGACAATATCATTTCTATATTTTACTGCTAAATTACACAATATATTTTAAGTAGATTACTTTTTATATTTACTCAAACATAATGTTAGTTCACACCAAGAATGATAAATGGACAATATCACATGTGATATCGCTCTATATCAGCATGATACTGTGCTAATATAGAAGGATGTTGCATGACTACAAGTGTGATATTGCATTCATACAACAGTTCCACAACACAATTATGTAAATAAGAAACAACCACGGAGTGTTTTAAAAAAACTTGTGTGTGGAAATACTTCCTTCCGCCATGGATTCAAATCTCAGGTTGACAGTTGAACAGATGAGCACAAGCCTCTGTTACTAATTCGAAAATGTCTCCAGCTTACATTCCTTTTCAAGATGGTCTCTCAACGTTGTGTACAGGTAGCTGACACTATAGGGTAATCGGCAATTCCATGCAAATGTCAACCTTACCATGAAAAAATAAAGTTTTTACCAAAAGAACAAAACCCTGTTTAAGTTGTGAGTTTAGGTCTGTATTTTACTGCATTAACGTGCTTTAATAGAAATGTGAAATCGCTATGTTTATCCACCACATATGAGGGGTGCACCTATAGAAATCAAAGACTGCCCATTTTTTTAATTTATGTCAACAGTACGTATTTTGTAGAAAGATGGAGGCCTGTCTGAAAAGTAAATACACTCACTTAGTCTAAACAGTGATGATTCTTGGATTTATAAGGGCTAGATTTATGACCTCAGGACGCTTCAGCCCTGTGTCACATCCGTAACGTTTTAAAGATTAAGTTTATATCATATAGTAATTATTAATGCAATTAACTTGAAACTTTCTGTACAAAGCCAACTTATGGCCATGCTAATTATGATCAACAGCTCATCTCCATTATTTGCTCTTATCAACCATAATATTGCGTTACGGACGTGACCGTTACAGACGCTTCATATTAAATCATATGCATGCTGGCACGCATGTTTACCTCATGGCTAATGACTGATAGCCTGTGTATGGCTATACTGCTGTGATCTGTTTCAGGCTTCCCATAACAACATTTTAGAAATGAATTCATTGTAACATTTCAGAAATTGCATTCTCAACAAGAACATCGCAGAGATTTAGACTGCTTTTGCTGAAATGCACAGGCGGACTTCAGGAAAAATCGCCAAAACTATTTTAAATGTCATATAATGTTCATTATCAATATTATTATCTTATTTAAACCTTTTATGTGTTTCAAACAAACTTGTGTTGCTATCTGCGTTGCATTCATGCAGAGAGCAAGATTTTGCGTGTTCGGCGCACACATGCGGAGTGCGACGCTCAAGAGATGTGCTGTGGGGTTACATCATTCTTATTTGTCTAAATTTTTTTCTTCATTACAAATCTTGTTTGGTTTTATTTTGTATCATTGCATGTTAAAAATAATTCACTATGTTATGCAAATGCAAAATACTAGACTGCGAATAAGATTAGCTACAGTTTCACATTTTATAAATATTTGTACAATATATTCAGCATATTTAACAACATGTTTTGTATCTTTATTTAATGCATAAGTGATTTATTAAAACAAGTTTATGAGAGTCATTAAAACAAGTTTATGACTTCGACATATCTTGATCAACAGCAACTAATGATCAACGAATTGGAGCGGCATCGGCCCATTAGATCTTTTTAAAACGTCAAATATAGCCTTCAATTTATAGGTTATAACTGCATCTGTCTCGGATGTAGATTGGTGAAGATTTATTTTAATGTGGATTCCAAACTCTAGCATTAACTTATATAAATGTGCTACATTTTTGGCCCATATTTAAGTGTTTGTGTGGAATATTAATGCGCATGCCTGACAGGGAGGCAGGCGCCCATGCGATCACTTACTTTTTTTCTGATAATGAAGCAACTTAAAATCAGTTTTGATCTGATTTTATATAAATTCATCATAAAACAAAACGTGATTTTGTAAAATAATGAAAACAAACAGGATATGCTTTTTGCCGTCTGTCTCTGAACTTGTCTCACATAGGCTACAAGAGAAATATAGCTATAGAAAGCTTGAAATGCATACTTTTAAATGAACCAATTAAAAATGAAATGAAATACTCCCTGATTAGGTAATCTGTATGAAGGTTCCATTTCTCTCTAAAAGCACGTCCAGCCCTAACCAGCACACATACAGTACGTTGGGCCGATGATGACCCGACATACAAAATTCGATCGGCAAATTTTTTCCTATGGGGATGTCACTCAGGGAGTGTTTGCTAATCAGGAATACGTCGACGCGACGTCGGCCACTGATCGCAAATGCTCTCTGGCTGATGTTTGGACGATGCAGCTGTAAATACTGGTCGCTCTGCGTGGGCGCGGTTTCGTTACGGACCACCCGCCGCTGGTTTATAATAAAACAATACACACCACTCTCAATAACAGTAGCAACTTTATTAATATTTTCATTTAATTCATATTACATGTACAAATACATTTAGATTTAACAGATGCTTTGATCAAAAGTGGATAATTCATGATTATTTGTAGTCTTTTGAAAATTAACCATGATTTTACTACAGAATTTGCAATAAAACCATAGTAAAAACAAAATCAACCATAGTTTTACTACAACAACCGTGGTTTAACTATGACTGTTGCAGTAAAACCATAGTAACTACAAAAATAACCATTACTACAGCATTTGCAGTAAAACCATAGTTACAACATTTACCATGATTTCAAAAACTATGGTTACTATAGTCATGGTTACCACAGTTTTACTGAAGTATTACTACAATATTACTACAGTAGAAAACGGCATCAAAACCATGGTTTGAAAAAAAAACAAAAAAAAAACATGGTTACTACAATCATGCTTGCTACAGTTTTACTATAGTAAAACCATGGTTAAATGTTGTTAAGTATTGTGAAAAGTGCTATACTTATGCATTTTCTGTAAACCTACTTTGAAATGTATGTTTCAAGGTTACAATCAGCCTAAATCAGCCTTGACTGAGCGCTCCTGCAAAAACAGCTCCGAGCGCTCCTGCAAAAACGCGAGGCACCCGGGGCGCATAAACAGCGCGCAGAATGCTCACTGCCAACAGAAAACAATTAAAAAAAGCGCCTCTCACTGCAAAAAACATATATATACAGTGGTCAAATTGTAAAAAAATTTCAGAGGGGATGGTGTTGTTGGCGGGGCGGGGCGGGGCGGGGGTGTGGGGGGGGATGGGGTAGGTAAATTTAAACGATTACAAAATTGGTCTCATTTTTAAAAAGGTTTCTATTTAATGAAAAATTTGCCTTATCAAATGAACTATTATTTCTAAGTTTTTTTTGTTTGTTTTTCCTTCTGGGGCCTGAAATAGAGGAATTTTGGTCAATATCGATAATTAAACAATATTTTGCTGAATGTGTTTTTGTGCTGGCACCTTGGCTAGTTTAGGTCTGTCATGGATTAATAAATATGACTATAAAACTGCCAGTAGGTGGCAGCAAGTCCCTGTTTTAATAAATGACTTACTGAATCATTCATATCAAACGATCCGTTCAAAACGGCTGATTCAATAGAAACGAAAGAAGTAAGACCAGATGAATGGACCGTTGAATCACTTGGTCACTCGACTCGTTCAAAAACTGATTCATTCACGGAATGAAACACTGTGTTGCTCTGCGCTGTTGTATAAAACTAATAGCACATTTGTGCTTGTGACCTCGTGCACATGTGCTGATATACAGAAAAGTACATTGCTTGTGCAACGAATATAAAAACGTAAAAACTCATACATGGGTAATTTTTGTTTCATTGCTGGAATTATAAGGGCATTCTAACTGTATTCTAATGGGCTTCATCACGCAGTGAATGCTTTTGGACTCTCAAGACGTGTTTTTTTTTCTTTTCTTTTTTTTTTCCAAAGTTGGATAATGTCAGCTCTCGTATCGTCTCTCCGTCCCTCACAGTCACACATACATTATGTAGGAGAATGTCTTTAAATTCTAATCAAAGAAAAATCATAGCTTCTTTTGTCTTCTATTAAAAGAACTTCAAAAGCTGCGCTTGAACCATTTTGCGTGAAAAATGATGAAATTGCTTCTGCTTCTGCGCAGCTTGTTACAGTACCAAGTTCTGATCTGATTGGCCAATCGCTGTTATTTAGTTCGTAAATGATCATCAGTAGAGAATTTTAACATTTCATGTGTGTGTGATAAGTTTTACGTAATACACAAAATTAATAATCCAAAGGGGATGGTAAGAGGGGATGGTGGTTTTACAGAGGGGATGCTTTTTGTCATTTTTTTCGACCAGGGGGATGCCATCCCCCCGCATCCCCCCTCAATTTGAGCTATGGATATATATACGTAGATGCCTCATTAGCGACTGTTTCTGTGGCCCACTATACTTAAGCCGTCCGCCATATTGCAGCGGTAAACTTGACGTCATTCACCATAGTAATCACTGAATATTCGAAAGATGCCACAATCATGCACAGCCGATGGTCTGCGAACCCAACGGCTCTGTGCGAACCTACAGTATGGTGAATGATGTCAAAAATACCGTTCCAAGATGGCGGCCGCATCTACGTGCCTGGAGTGGTCGAATAGGGCGTCTATCGGTGCGTTCCAAACGGGATATATCGCCCTCCGAAGGGAACTTCGGAGTGAAAACAATCATGGCCGCCATATTGAAGTGCTCAAAACTGTCCACTTCAAAGGGCCCTTCGGAATGAAGGATTTCGAAGGGTACAACTGATGGACACTTTGGGCTCCCATGATCCTTTGCACAGATGCTTTGCATAACGACGGCGCCTCCGTGTGGGCACGAGATGATGACGCAGAAGGGCACTTCAAGAAACAGTTGTTTGGTCCCCTACACCATTCAACCCTTCAAAGCTCTCACTCCGGAGGGTAAACCCTTTGAAGGGATTAGGGCATAGGGATGAGCCCTTCCGAATGGAACGCAGGGTCTATATGTATATGGAAAAAAACGTGTTTGGTGTGATCGGGGTCTGAGCGGAAAAGTGCCCCACGTCATCGCGTTTTTTTCCATTGTCCAATCGAATGAATGGAGAGGCGGGCCTTCCGTTGTGGTGACGAAAGTTTACCGTTGCTTAGAAAGTCCAGAGACTGCAATAATGCATGAGAAACTTGTCGTGTCTGTTGCGGGTTTTACCTGGAGCTGTATTTTTTAAGGTTTTTGTTAATATGACAGTTTACTTAACAGCAAAAAAACAATCCTGTGATTAGACTGACAGGACTGCTGATTTGGTGGTTGCCTAGCAACATAATAAACCCACATTTTTTTCATTTTGATGCTACAAAAAGTGTCATTTTGTCAAAACTCGTCATTTCATTGTGCATAATCCTGTGGAGTGTTGCTTACAAATAAAAGGGGACATATAGGTACACATAACTCAGAGAAAGTGTAAATATTGCAATTTCTGTAATATCTGTAAATGACCAATAATACAAAGCAGGTTGAAAATCGTCAAACTTACCCTTATAGGCAATATAAGGATAATATTTGTCAGTTTTGTATGTCCATGTACAGTTGCCATCATCTGAAGTCTTTGTGAGTGTTGGCGTCATCTGAAGTCTTCACAAGTGAGTTTGGATCCAATCTGGAGCTGGCGTAATCTCTAGTAACCTTGGGATGGGCATCCTGAGATAGAAACAGGAAAACAAAAGGAGAAAGTTTAGCATAGCTGCTGTTCATATTATTTCAGACAAAAGATGATTTGTTTCATCACATATAACTGGGAGTGCAAGGTTATCAGATGTGTTGTGTGAATACTTGCCTAAAAATATGTATTTTAATCTAATTTAAACTAAAAGAGTGTGTCTGAAATAGCCTTCCTGATAATGCTTGGGACTCAAAGTAAAATAACAAAAAGCTCTACATCCTTTAGTGGACTTTGATAAATCCTTGGTATTGGAATTTTGTGACCTCACTACAGGCCAAGCGCCATATCTGCTGCCCCCATTTTTGCTTATTTTGCTGTATGTGTAATATATATATATATATATATATATATATATATATATATATAATGTATGCATATATGTGTGTGTGTGTATCTGGTTTAATCACAAGAAGGTGTAATATGTGCACATCCAAAAACTCTAAGCAGGTGCTCAATCACATGATACACTTCAACTATCAATAAACAGAAATCTTGCTCTCAAAAATCAGTTTATTGATAAAGTGTTTCACGTTATCCCTTAGTAAATGTATTATTTTGTTCTCATTATTTGGGGAACAGGCAGTCTCTCTATAATGCCACATTTATCATTTAAGGGGGGAAGGGGAAGTGGTGTGGTGACCCATACTCGGAATTTGTCCTCTGCATTTAACCCATCCAAGTGCATGCACACACACAGTGGTGAACATACACCCGGAGCAGAGGGCAGCCAATGCTGTAGCACCCGGGGAGCAGTTGGGGGTTTGGTGCCTTGCTCAAGGGTCTCACCTCGGTCATGGTATTGGGGGTGGCTTTGAGGCTCAGGTCCCTGCCAGACCTGAGCCTCAAACCCACGACCTTCGGGTTACAAGTCCAACTCTCTATCCATTAGGCCACGACTGACCCCCAGTGGGTGGAACATCTTAACTGTAATTTACACTACAGTTCAAAAGTTTGGGTTCCGTAAGATATTTTTTACATCTTTGAAATAAGTCTCTTCTGCTGACCAAGGCTGCATTTATTTGATCAAAATAAAGAAAAAAATAGTAATATTGTGAAATAGGGCTGCACGATTATGACAAAAATCTAAATTGTCGATTGTTCCCTTGAGATTGTAATTGCGATTATTAATAATGATTATTTTGAACAGATTTATGTCATTGTTTGAAGCTACATGCCACATTTTTATATAAAATATATATTAAAACACTCTTCCTGAACTTTTATTGCTTTTCTATAGCATTGAGCCTCAAATGTCAACTATACATTGGTTTGGTTTCTTCTTTAAACAAAAAAAAGTAAAATTATGCATGGTATAATAATGTTATACTAAAACTAAAAGAAAAAATGGTTTACTAAAGCTATATATTTCATTTACAATTAAACAGACAAAATTTCAAATTACAGAAACATTTTACAGTACAATTTATATTATCAGGGCTCCAGACTAGCATTGGAGAGCAGTGGCACCAGCACCTGATTTGGTAGCTCTGAACATGTAATATTACCAGTTTTGTCTCTTAGAAATGCACATTAGAACAGGAGCTTGAGTTCAGAGTAGCAGGAGCTTGAGTTGGGATGACGATGTGCATTTGACAGTACCATTGTGAAAACTGTAACAGCCTCATCTTTTATACATAACAAAAAGTACAGCACCTCATTACCATGGTAGAAAAGTAGCCTAACTATATGGTTTCTATGGTGTTTCCATTGAAAAACAGTAGCCTAAAGACATTCAGTCAATTACAAATCCACATCAACTGATAGAATAATTAACAAAACAATGTAATTATATTCCATTACTCCTTTCACATATTTAGTATATTATATAATATTACTCTGTATGAATATCCTACTTTTCTGCCACCATACCATTGTTACCGTTAGTGTTACTACAGTAAAACTATGGTAAATGTGGATTGAAACGTCTTCTAACTGGATCGTTGTTGCACTGTTTCTGCATCAGTGTTGATGAGAATAACAGCTCCCATTTATTTGGTTTTAAACTAGTTTAAATGATAGAGACGCTTGAACTCGAGTGCTTCTTACTGTATTTCACAGCGTTGTTTAGCACGTGATCTCGACTGGTCACTGTAATAAACGCATACGCTCTAAGCTCGCGCTGCACTGTTTTCTTTTGAGGCGAGCAGATAAAAGGTCAGTGTGCACATATGCTCATATGCACATGAAGATTTGATTAAAAGCCCAGAGTTTCAAAAACAAGAGCTCAATCTATAGCGTTAGACTACCTAAAAACTGCTAAGGACTTTTTCGAAGACACTAAACCATTTCTATAAATTAAATATTAATAGAAACATGTCAATAACAAGTAAGAAACATGTTAGGAACGTTTGTATGTATTATTTGTGTAGGTTGCTAGAATAAGCCATTTTATATAAAAAATATCTGACAAATGCAAAAAAATATCCAGTGTCATACCTGGGGTCAGAGGTCACTCTTGCCTCACTGAGTACAGGGGGATCCATCATAGATGCATTACTCTTCATAGACACACCACTGGGTTCTGGAGAATCAGTCTCAGTCTCTTCCACCTGCTGATAATGACATTGGACAAAACAGCAAATTATGAATATCTGCTGCTGCCAATTTCAGTCTCCTGTCTTACTGTATAAGCTTGAATGCACTTTACAGATGGTAGACAACCAGAATGTGCTTTCTACCGCCGTGAGTGCCGCAGCATCTGCAAAATGCATTGGCATATTACAGCTGAGTGAAACGCTTTAACCACAAGTTATCAAGCCAACATAGCAAAGTGCATTTTCACAAAAAACAGTCAGCTGCTTAGCTGATGTGTTACATTTGATGGCTGCAGTCGGCAGAAAAGCGAAAGAAAAAAATACTGTAGTTAAAATAATTAATATTCACAAAAGCAAATTTAGTACTTTATGAAGTTATGTGCGTTTCTTATTTAGAAAGAATTCAATTGCAGTAGATTGGAGTGTCTTGTGAGTGTTTTGTTCTGGCTGTTTTCTCCATCTGTAAAACCTCATGTTCTTCATTCACTCCTTCACTCTCTCCCTCTATGATGTAGAGCTGTGTGTAGATCCTGTTCAGCAGGGTTTCATTCTCTCGGAGTTTGTTTCCCTCAAATAATCTCTCATACTTGATCTTTATGCTGGTTTTGAGCTGGTCTTTTACTCTCTGCAGGTCTACAGCCTTCAGTGTGTGTGTCTGCAGGACTGCTTCAGTTCTTTCTTGCTTGATGTGGGTCTGATAGTGGGATGTAGAGGATCTGATCAGCTCACATATCTCCCTCCTGCTAAAATGAAAAAGAAAAGAACAGCAAATTACTTTTTCAGTTTCTTAAAGACCAGCAGATACATATTGATTAACAGATACTGTTTTGCCACCCCTGTGCAGTACCTATGCTACATATATTTTTTAAATTTAAAGTGCTGTTTAATTGAATTTCTTAAATAATTATTCATCTGAGATCCACTACAGTGAATTAACAAGTAAATGCTTATGCTAACCATGGGTCAGATATCACTAAATCATTCTATTCTTCACTGTTTCTCTACACAGACAAACAGCTGGGTGTTTTGGGTATAACCTGCCAAACCTGATTTCTGTCCCCGATGACACTGAGCTGGTATTCATTCAATAGCGAGGAACAGTGAAGGGTCGGGAAAGTGATTTTGTGTGTGTTTGTGTGTAGGTTGCTAGAATAAGCCATTTTATATAAAAAATATCTGACAAATGCAAAAAAATATCCAGTGTCATACCTGGGGTCAGAGGTCACTCTTGCCTCACTGAGTACAGGGGGATCCATCATAGATGCATTACTCTTCATAGACACACCACTGGGTTCTGGAGAATCTGATCTCAGTCTCTTCCACCTGCTGATAATGACATTGGACAAAACAGCAAATTATGAATATCTGCTGTTTGCTGCCAATTTCTGATCTCCTGTCTTACTGTATAGCTTGAATGCACTTTACAGATGGTAGACAACCAGAATGTGCTTTCTACCGCCGTGGGTGCCGCAGCATCTGCAAAATGCATTGGCATACAGCTGAGTGGCGCTTTAACCACAAGTTATCAAGCCAACATAGCAAAGTGCATTTTCACAAAAAACAGTCAGCTTTGCTTCGCTGATGTGTTACATTTGATGGCTGCAGTCGGCAGAAAACGAAAGAAAAATACTGTAGTTAAAATAATTAATATTCACAAAAGCAAATTTAGTACTTTATGAAGTTATGTGCGTTTCTTATTTAGAAAGAATTCAAGCAGGATAAATGTCAAGCCTATGAGCCTGTGCTTATATTTACACTAAGCTACACAGTACTACACCATATTTTAGATTTGAAACATTTAACAGGTGTGTGCAGTATTATTTATATAATATGAATCGTGTTATATTACCTTAAAGAAATGGTGGTTTACTTTGCATTGGAACATTAAAAGTGGTAGCCTAGTTCAGTAGGCTAGGCTACATACATGGATTTATATGTTAAATATCAATATTCTCACATTACTTAATGTTTGTCACAAATACATTTTTAATCTATATTTTAAAATTCTTTATAAAATAAATAATAAAACAGTTTGCATTTTTTGTCACGCACATACTTTGTTATTCATTACCTGTCATTTATTTTGGCAGAACTATGTGGGAAAAAGATATCTGTTCACTAATTAAGAAATTGTTGCTTATTTTATGTTTTCTTTTCCTTTATTTTAGTAAAACATAAGGCACTGTATAATTTCGTTCCCATTAATTAGACCTAACTAAAACAAGAAACAAATAAATTAAACCTGGCCACGATTTAGCTAAATCATTGTAACTGAAAAGAAGGGACAAATTAATAAAACGTCCTCATGTTTAAACTCAAGTTCCCTTTCAGTCGGTCATTTCGAGTCACGTCGGTGACTGACGAATTGGGGAATTTCGCCAGAGAGACCAATCTTCTTCGAGTGTAAACTAAACGAGCCAATGCACATTGGCATGCGATGATTGATTGCATCCAGCTGCCGCTGTAGCCCCTGTAGCCTCCAGCAAAGCAGTGCCGTGGAACCGGGCGTAGGGCGCCAAACCTGGTGGTAAACAGAAGAGCAAGAGGCCCTGAGACAGGCGACCCAAAGATGGATGGAGCTGCTCTTTGGGAGATGGTGAACGCACCACTCCCTCCTCTGGAGGAGGGCTGGGTGGAGAATCTTTTGTTTAGATTTGTCCCGCCATCGGCCTCACGGTCAATGGCACCCAAAATCTCGACAAAAGAGCAGTTTCCTCTATTTCTGGGTCCCTAGAGGGCACAGAGAGTTGTGAACGAGCTAAACCCAGACCACACTCATCCTCCTCTCTTGTCAGCAGGCAGCAGCGGGTGGTTCGAGAGCGTCATCAAAGGCCCTACTCACGCTCCCTCTGCCAAACCGTGGAACCAGGTAAGTGTTGCACTGCACACTCAGACCCTGCTGCAGCGGCAGTAGTGTTCTTCTCACCGAGAGGACCCCCGGAGATGCCCGATCAGAGTTGTGCTTTCCTTTCTGCAGAAGGGGTTAGAGCGAAGGCTGTCTCCCTCCACCCTTAAAGTCTATGTTGCTGCTATTGCTGCTAATTACGACCCCGTGGAAGGGAAATCGGTAGGGAACCATGGTCATCAGATTCCTTAGGTTCCTTAAAGTTTCTATCAATGAAAACTCTGCTCCTGGTTACATTGGCCTCCATCAAGAGGGTAGGGGACCTGCACGCATTTTCGGTCGACGAATCATGTCTAGAGTTTGGGCCGGGTGACTCCCAGGTAACCCTGAGGCCCCGGCACAGCTATGTGCCCAAGGTTCCTACTACCCCCTTCAGGGATCAGGTAGTGAACTTGCAAGTGCTGCCCCCAGAGGAGGCAGACCCAGCCCTAGCTTTGCTCTGTCCCATCCACGCCTTAAGGGGGCAGTCGTGGCCTAATGGTTAGAGAGTTGGGCTTGTAACCAGAAGGTCGCCGGTTCGATTTGAAGGTGGGGATTGTGAATGAACAGCACTCTCACCACCTTTGATACCATGACTGAGGTGCCCTTGAGCAAGGCACTAAACCCCAAATTGCTCCCCGGGCGCTGGAACAATGGCTGCCCACTGCTCTGGGTGTATGTTCACTACTGTGTGCATGCACTTGGATGGGTTAAATGCAGAGGACAAATTTCGAGTATGGGTCACCATAAAAAAAAAAAAAAAAAAAAAGATGGCATGTGGACCAAACAAAAAGCTTCAGGACCTCAGACCAGCTCTTTGCCTCTTACGGAGGCCGGCAGAAGGGTAATGACATCTCCAAGCAGAGGATGTCCCTGGCTTATCAGGCACAGGGTGTGCCCTGCCCGTTCAGGTTGCGAGCTCACTCTACCAGAAGTGTTGCATCCTCCTGGGCATTGGCTTGTGGTGCCTCGCTGACAGATATTTGTAGAGCTGCGGGCTGGGCGATCCCCAACACGTTCGCTAGATTCTATAGCCTTCGTGTGGAGCCAGTATCCTCCTGTGTTCTCACCTCAAACGGGTAGAGGCACAGAGAGGCCCCGGCTAGTGTCAGCTTGCTAAACTGCTCCAGAGTGCCCATACTGTAGGCCCTGTCGAGCTCCTCCGTCCCCTCGGCAGCCAGATGTGGTGGAGCGTCCTGTGCCAGGCCCTCACTCGATGAGTCCATGAGAACCGGTAGAGGGCTGGGTTCCATATGTAGAGACCTAAGTGGATCCCATATGTGTAAAGTCCATGGTATAGCCTCAGAGCCCATGTTTCCCTGGTAGACATCTCTGCCATTGTTCGAGAGGATTACAATCACCTCTAATCCTCCACATGTACCTAAACGGTTATCCATATGTGTAAGCACTTCCGAAACCTCCTTCAGGAAGGATGGGGCTTCCGCAACGTTCCTGTTCCAAATAGAATGGGTACATTTTCCCAGTGTTATCCAATCTCACTGAGTGGGTAGTGCTATGACAACAGTAACTGGTCTTCTTGTTGTGAGCCCTGGCCTACACCAAAAAGGGGCGCAGGAGGCTCGCACAGGACACTGGAAGAGGCAGCTTCCATGGCGCTTTGGTAGGGATCCCCAATTCGTCAGTCACTGAAGTGACCGCTTGAAAGGGAACGTCTCTGTTACGTATGTAACCCTTGTTCCCTGAAGGAGGGAACAGAGACGTCACGTCTCGTTGCCACCACTGAGCGGCTGGGTCACCTGAGTATGCGTTGCACCTGCTGCCTAATTATACTCGCACTGCGATCAGCAGCAGCTGGATGCAATCATCGCATGCCAATGTGCATTGGCTCGTTTAGTTTATACTTGAAGTAGATTGGTCTCTCTGGCGAATTCCCCAATTCGTCACCGATGTGACGTCTCCGTTCCCTCCTTCAGGGAATGAGGGTTACATATGTAACCAAGAGATTCTCTCATAATCAACAAAGTGCACACGATGTAAAAAAGAGCTTCATTAATTGACAACTTAAGTGATTTTAAAAGGAACCTTTTTTACTCGCTTTCATACAATTTGAGTAAAACTAAAAAAAAATTTTTTAAAAAAAGTGCAGCCGGATTTAAATGCTTGTAGCTTATTCATTAAATTATCACTCACGGAATTTGATAGTGATAACCATATCAACAAAAATATGAAATTTCAATATAAATGTAAAACATAGATAAATATTTTTAAAAAAATAGCTAAATAAATATAATGATAATAGAAATAGGCTATTTATCTCTGTATTAATGTGAGGATGCTGCATGCGTTACATAAATGACTAAAATGAATTACTAAATAATTACTAAATAGTATTTTTTATTATCGTTTTATTATTGATCGTTTTTTATTTTTTATTAATAGTATTAATATTTTTAAGAAGAATAATGAAACTAAAATTGATTAGGCCTACACGAAGTCTCGCGGGACAGTTTCTTATTACTGCAATATATTTTTACATTTGTATTGCCAAAACAACTGCAGCATTGCCACGTACAATTAAAACAGGACAAAAATTAAAACACTACAAAGCAGCATATAAATGTAAAATAAACGTTTTGTCCCTTTTGCAGACTCGTGTCTCTTTCGGCCAGTTTCTTTGTTCCTCTGGCGGACGCCCTGCGTCTCTCCTGAAAAAAACTAAATCAAGCAACACTACATATTATATTGTATATAATACTCCGTATGCCGTTGCATGCCAATTGCAAAAGCCAAACCAATTGTCAACTATCATTCAGGCATTTATCTTGAAACAGACACTTTGCCTAAGCCTGCTCTGTAAGTCTGAAATGTTCATCAGACGCTCTCCATATGAAAGAGCAAGCATTTCACACCTTTATTTCAACCCCCACGATGAAGCAGAGCTGCCCCCAAATCTCAACCCCCTCCAGCTGGACTGAATTCAGTCACACTGGATTGCCTAATATTTGTTTCTCAGTGTAAAATGGACATGCTCTATATCTAAAAGGAAAAAAAAATGGTGTAACAAACAGAGAACTGCAGAATACACACATCTGTATTAATTATTTTATATATTATTTTTATAAAAAAAAAAAAAAACAACAACAACAACACTCCAATCCAGGATTTGAACCTGTGTCGCTGAAATCACTGACTAACCTTCTACATCTCAACTATGGATTAACTTCATAAATCCAACTTCCCTTTTCTATTGCTTGTTTGCACAAACAACACAGATGTGCTCTTCATTCATATCACTTCGCAATAATGAAAATAACAGTGGCATCATGCAGATAATTTTTGTGTTTATTATAGTGCAAAGAAGCAGTGTTCAAATGCTGATCTTATATATATATATATATATATATATTTATTTATTTATTTAGTCATTTAGCAGACGCTTTTATCCAAAGCGACTTACAAATGAGGACATAAGAAGCAATCAAAACCAACAAAAGAGCAACAACGTGCAAGTGCTATTACAAGTCTTGGTTAGCCTAACGCAGTACAGAAATTATTTATTTTTTTAATAAATAAAAAGAAGACAGATCGATAAAATAAAATTAGAATAGACAGTGACAGAGTTAGAGGGTCCAAGTAAAGATATATATATATATATATATATAATTTTTTTTTTCATAATGAACTGGACTGCCAGTGATCACGTTGATCACATTTTTGCTGTAATAATTACCATGACTTTTTTTTATGATCATGCATTAATAACGTCTTACTGTCGTTATTAGCCCTTCATGGATTCAGTCTTACATGTATTCTGTAGCTTATTGTGAATATAAACCATCAGTTTTGGACACCTTTAGAGCCCTGCATTTCAGCCAGAGACCAAGGGGTCCCAATTAACACCACTAGGGCCGGGCTTCTGTCCAAATTTCACATCATAGACACAGGCCCGGGCCGGGCATTGGACCCGTTTTAGGCTTCTCTTTATTTTTATATTTTAGACAACTATCAGTTATGGTGATAAAAAAGATCTGCCACGCTGGTGTAAAGAACACAAGATCATGTTACCACGACTGTCAAGTCCGCCTCACACAGTGTTTAGTGTCTCCGCCAGCAGCAGCAGCTGCGAAAGTGCCATCAGTGCAGTTATAGAAGAAAGGATCCGACTGGATTAAAACTAGGGCTGCCCATGACCAAAGATTTTTTTTCTAGTCGATTAGTAGTAGCAAATACTTAAATAAAATCATGTGAGCCTTTAATATTTAGGCTACCTATAGTCTATTCTACTCCGCGTTCAGTGTAGTAAGGATGAACTTGACCATCCTGAGTCGCCATCTCCTCACTGGATGTGCCTTTAGAGAGAAATGCACCTTTACAGTTTGCATAATGAAAGAGTTTTTGTTTGTGATTTGAATAATTTCATTTAGTAGTCATTTAAATCTTTCTAGATATATTTATGTGAGGCAAGTATTCACTGAGTTTTGGCTCATTTTTGTGAAACGCTCCTGTTCGCGCAGACCGAGACGGCAAAAAGCGCATCCTGTTTGTTTTCTTTATTTTACAAAAGCACAAGGTTTTGTAAAATGACAGCGTATTAAGTTGTTTCCACTTCATGAAGAAAAAAATGCAAATGATGGCACTGGCGCCTCCATAAGCGTGCTTCAGCTTCCACTCTCTGCACAAACGATTAGATATACGTCTAACACCACACTTTAATCTAGGTTAAATGTTTAAACTAACATTGTAATATGCTTGAAGTGTTTTATATCTATAGATTTTATTTTAAGCAAGTCGTGTTGATTTGAGAACGCTAAATTGATCGAACAATCAACTCAGCTGTCTGCCCTCCACTTACTTGGTCATCACTTTAAAAAACAAAAATTTGAATAAAAAACAAAAATTTGAATTTAACAAACAAAAAAATGTTCCAAACATTTTTCTAAATGAATTAATAATGAAACAAAAAGAAATATAACTTTGTCAATTACAAAAAAACTGAACTATTTTAATGGCTGCAACAGCAGCTGTGTAATTCGGAAGCGAGAGAGAGAGAGAGAAAAAAGACATGGGCTCCAGTGGGACTTGGGCTGAGAATTCTGGTAAGCTATCAGACAAGGGCTGGGCCTGAGCATCTCAGGCTAGGGGCTAGATTTGAGGCCTGTGCAGGGCTTTACCAGATTTCTGTGTTTGGAAATGTAAGTTGTGATTCAGGGGTTGTTTTCTATCATTTAGAGAAATGCGTCAAATCTGCACACAGATATTATTATTACTGTTATTATTATTATTATTATTTAATAAATTGTTTAATTATTATTTAAACACGTTTTCATTAATACAAAGGAACGAATCATAAAAAGTGATCAATTTCTTAATTCACTGACAATTTTCGGCATGTCATAGGCTCTGTATACGGAAATAGATGTGTTAAAAAAAGACCAGATAACAAATAAGTATGCGTGACCTGCTGAAATACATCAGCAAATTATTAAATGTCAGTTTCAAGCCTTAATGTGACATTAATGTGACTATAGTGCCTAGCCTATAACACTCATAACAATAAGCCACCTTTTCTATCATTTTATTAATTTTTTTTATGGCAGAATGCACACCTCCTTAAATGTAATCTAAACATTCTAAGGCAATAACCTACTTCTTGTAAGATTTATAGGCATTGTTCATGTCACATTTCAGCCGGTTAATCTTGGTTTAGTTTTGTTCTTTTTTTTCTTTTTTTTTGGTGCAAATCAGAGTAAATTGAGATGTGAATAGAGTCTCATGAACGAGCAGCAAACGGCCAAGGTCAGGATTTTTCTTTCAAAACTTTCATTAGCCTGTAGATTAAAATGAAAGCTCCTTAATACTACAATAATACTACAACATAAGGAAACTGTATAATTTTAATGGTTTTCTCTCTCTCTCTCTCTATATGTATATATATATATAGAGAGAGAGATACACTATATATAATGACTGTTTAATAACCATAACATGCAGTAAAAGCCTTTGTGTAAATTTCTTTCGTTCTTTTTTTTATTTTTAATGCGTAGGCTACAGCCTACGACTATCCCACATTTTGAAATTAACCCTCACTGTAAATTTTCTAATGATTTTTAAGGATGCTATAATGTTATATTATAATGTTATTGTTGTTTTAATTGTATTATTTGATCTCCGTTTACAAACCAAAATATCATAATTCCAGTCAGTTTGCAACCTGTCCCTTTGCGCCACCTGGCGGTAGTTTCACAAACGACTTTAAAGGGGGGCTACAATGCTGTTTCATGCATTCAGAGTTGTTTACACTGTTAAAGAGTTGGATTCTCATGCTAAGCATGGACAAAGTTTCAAAAATCAATTTGGACGTATAACAGAGTATTTCTGTGCCAAAAATCTCACTTCCGTGTTCGTACAAGCTTCGGAGAGCTTTTTTCGATCGTGGCTCTTGCTGACATAAACGACGGTGGAACTTATATGGGCATTTCTTCCGGAAGAACGCATCCCTGCACGCATCAACCGGAGCGAGAGCGCGCTTCATCTGGCAGCACTGCACGGTACTCGCTTGGGAAGAATGTCTCTGAAAAAGTGTGTTTTTGGTTGTGAGGGAAAGATAACCTTGTTCAGCTTCCCAAAAGAACCCACCGTTACGTGAACAGTGGATACAGTTTGTTTTTGCGGGGCAGCAACTGAGTTTATCAAGTGTGTTTGTTGACGAACGTTTTATAAACAAGGCCCAGTTCGACGCTGTATTTGCACATCGTTTAATACTGAAAGATGGAGCAGTCCCAGCTATAAAAGATCCCGGTCATGATTCTGAACTGCAGACAGTGTCACATGGACTATTTTACCGATGTCCTTACTATGTTTCTGTGCCTTGATCGTGGTAGTACCTTTGCTGTGGAGAGTCAGAGAGCTCTCGGATCTCATCAAAAATATCTTAATTTGTGTTCTGAAGATGAACAAAGGTCTTATGGGTTTGGAACAACATGAGGGTAAGTAATTAATGATAGAATTTTCATTTTTGGGTGAACTATCCCTTGAAGGTTCAGGAAAGTGTTTATTGTGCCTCTCTGCGATGCTACTATATGAGTTACTGCTCACCCACCGACTGCAGGCACCTGGAATTCAGTGTAAGTTAATTTAAATAAACAGTGAGTTAAAACTAAAACAGTAAATAAATAAACTGAAACAGTTCTACTCAGCCATCATTGAGTCCGTCCTCTGCACTTCAATAACTGTCTGGTTCAGCTCAGCAACCAAATCTGACCTCAAAAGACTACAGAGGATAGTCCGGACTGCTGAGCGAATCACTGGTACAACCCTCCCCAGTCTCCAAGAACTGTATCCAGAGTGAGCAAAAAAGGGCTGGCAAAATCATTCTGGTCTCCTCTCACCTAGCACACTTCCTCTTTGAACTGTTGCCGTCTTTTTGGTGCTACAGAGCACTGAGCACCAGTTAATGTTCTCCACACTGTGCAATAAAATGTGCAATACCCAACTATCCATACTTATATTTATTATACATATGTTATTGATGTAACATATCTTACATCAATCCAAATTCCCTAGCATAATTTGTATATAGCACTTCTGTACATAATATATATATTTATTTATTTTTTCTCTATTGTCTTTTTGTCTTTTGTGTATTGTTTTTACATATTTATTTTTAATTTTTTTTTTTATTATTATTTTTTTTTGGGGGGGGGGGGGTTATCTGTCTTGTCACTTGTTGTCCTGTCTGTGCACTTGAAACTTCTGTCACCAAGACAAATTCCTTGTGTAAGCACACTTGGCAATAAAGCTATTTCTGATTCTGATTCTGATAAAAGCGTTTGGCTAGTGTAAAAATGGCAAGTGTTTTACCTGGGGTTAGAAGTCACTCCTGCCTCACTGAGTGCAGGGGGATCCATCATAGATGCATTACTCTTCATAGACACACCACTGGGTTCTGGAGACTCTGATCTCAGTCTCTTCCACCTGCTGATAGTGACAATGGACAAAACAGCATATCAGAACTGTTTGCTCCCAAAAACATTTGGATGTTTAATGACCATTGAAAAGACGTCCCTCCGACATGTCCCGTCATGGTTGAAAAATAGTTACAAAAACAAAGTTGAATGGTCGTACTGTAGACATGTACAAACGTTTCTAAACATATTTTAGGAAATGTTCTATTTTACATATTTTTACTGATTTATGCTGTCCTACCGCAACTATTTTTGCCCAGGGACACGACGTTGCCATCAATGTTTTCTGGGCTCTTTGCTGTCAATATCTGATCTCAACCACTGTCTCCTGTTTTACTGCATAGCTTGAATGCACTATAATTTTACATTTATTTAATTAGAAAAACACATTCATCAAGACCAAATTACAGTTCCAAGATTCAGTGCCGGTTCAGGAAAGTAATTATTGTGCCTCTCTGTGATGCTACTACAGATGTGGCCATTAAGAATAAATATTTTTTCACGCAGCAGCCTGCAATTCGTCATGCGTGATCACGGAGCTCCCTGCAGGTGCTTTTCAGATTTTTTTACTAAACATTGTTGTGCTTCACACAATATCCACCAGGTGGCACAAAGAACAACATTCTGTGGTTAAACACCTAGGGCAAGATCTACGATGGTGTTTTAGTGCCACATCAAATAAAATAAAATATAAACAAATAAAAAGATTACGAGATTAAAGTCACAATATTTTGAAAATAAATGCGTAGCATTACACTGTAAGAAACTGACTGTGGAATTCACAGTAATTAAGCCTTTCCTCAAAAGCGTTTTTGAAAAAAGTTGCCAGCCACCGGAAGCATTTTTGATTATTTTCACTTTAATTTAATGACCACCAGAATATTTTGTTGTATGAATATCTGAACATGCAATTCACCAAAATAAAGAACAGACCCTCTACTTTTAAACACAATTAATCAGTTTTATTCTGGCTTCAAACATTCTTTTTTTATCAGCACTTGAATGTAGGTAGGTTTCACAAAAAAGCAATATTTTGAGCAAAAAGCTGAGAAAATTGCATTTTTATCAAATACTACATCTGGATCATATTCAGTACTATTATCAAAGCAAAGATGCAGTAGATGGCTTCCATCAGTACTCCCAAAGCTTGCATAGTGCTTTACCACTTCCTGGATCGACTTTTCACTCTGTAACCTTAGGCAGTTTTTATTTATATGCGGCTTAGTGTTGATGATCGCATTATTTTTCATATGCATATGCTTACATATGAGATCACTAATTTCTGCATCTTCCTTGTCTGTGTTTTTGATCAGCACATTCTAGACTCATTCAGGAGATGCATGATAGCACCCCAGAGTGTATAACAGTGAAAACACGGAAAACTGGAAAATTTAGCAGGGAAGCGTTGTCTAATGAATAATGAAAAATTCTGTGTTTGTCGGGGAGTTAACTGGCAGCAAGTGACAAGAAACTTACCCGAAAATAAAAAAAACAGCAATTAACTTCCAGTAAGTGGCAAGTAACTTACTAGAAAATAAAAGTACAGTAATTAACTGGCAGTAAGTGACACGTAACTTACTGTACTGTTAAAATATTTACAGTAATTAATTAGCAGCAATTGTCAAGTAAATTATTGTAAAAGAAATAACCGTGTTTTTGCTGTAAAGTAAAACTTAACAATTTTTTTTGCCTTTTTGTGCTTATTACACAGGACAGTGTAGTGATTGGTGTGGGGTGGAGAGAGGGGAATGTCATTGGCAAAGGACCTCATGCCAGGACTCAAACAAGGGTCACTAGAGACACAGCTGCACCTTATGTCAGTGTGCTAACCACGGTACGGATAGTCTCGTGGTTAGCACACTGACATAAGGTGCTAATATTGTGTAATTTAGCAGTAAAATATAGAAATGATATTGTCATACTAACAAAAGAATGTAAATCATGGAAGCAATCAATATACTGAATAATGTGT
>JAFVLL020040145.1:10006-35917 GCA_021397915.2 Tor tambroides | reverse complement strand
CTCGCCAACACCGAGGGCAAGAAGGAAGGGAAGGAGGTCATGTTTCAAACTGAGGAGGACAGTGAGTAGCAGAGCTTTCAATGAATATTAATCTGTATATGTCAATTGTTGTGTTTCTGTTGCAGTGGTGCCTGGGTTTCAAGAGTGGGGAAGCGCAGATGTCTCGTGAATGACATATTGTGTAACATTGTGTCACAAAATGTGATAAAACTATTACAGACTACTAATAAGTAAAATGATTGACTAAGTTCAGGCCAAATTTCCCAAGTCTCGTCCATTTAAGAGCTCAACTACTCATCATTTAGAGAAATGAGGTTTCAAAACGAGACAAAGATAATGATTGAAAGCCTATTTTCCAATAAATAATCAAACATTTTCCAAATTAAAGTAATCTAGGTGTCTGCAACTATTTTTTTTAACTAAAAAACTATAGATAGATAGATAGATAGATAGATAGAATTGATGGATGGATGATGCATAGATAGGTATATAGAAAAGAAAGAAAGGATGGATGATGAGTGGATGATAAGGGTGGATAAAAAGAACAAAAAATAAAAGGATGGATAGTGAGTGATGGATGATAAAAAGTATAGATGGGAAAAAAAGTAAGGGTAGATAGGGGATGAATGGATAATGGATAAATGGAAAGAAAGAAAGTAAGAATGGATAGATGGGTGGATGGATGATAAAAGATGAATTAATTATTGATTGAAAAAAGAAGATTGAAAAAAAGAAAGGGAAAGAGGAAGTAATACATAAAGAAAAAGATATAGTTGACAAAGTTAAGTTGTTCCTATAGGGCTGAAGTATTTACTTGTGGACTCCTCTGAATAAAAATGTTTCTCTTAGATCTGTTCAACATCACAATCATAAAGACACAGACGTTCCCAAATGGATTTGAAATTAATTTTTAATCATTCTCTCCAGGGAGCTGAGCATGAGCAGGTCAGGGAAGATTTTTATGCCCGTTTCTGTGCTCGGTCCAGCCGGCGCAGGCTGTAAAAATTCTGGCTAAAGGACAAAATCATTTTCTGGGAAAAATCTGAAACACTAGCGTTTCACCCAGACAGGAAGTATGATGAAATGAGAGAGAAAAAGAGGGAGGAAAGGGAGTGCTCAATTATCAACACTCCTCTGAAGCTTCAATCAGCAATTCTTTTCTTTCATGGCTTGTCACAAGAAAAAGTGATGGAGTCAGCGATTTTGACTCAATCTGAGTGAGCGTGTTATTTTCGCCACCGGCTATCTCTGCCTCACCAACTATCACCCCACGCACATACACTGCTCACATACCCGAGGGCTAACGAGGATGGCTCAGTGACAGAGCACAAATGGCTGTAAAAACATCTGCTGATGTGTTACTGCTGCAGTGTGTGAGAGCTCAGAGCATCATCTGTCTCTCTAGCACCATTTCCACTTCCTCCTCATTCTTTCTGCCAGCGTTTATGTCTGTTAATGAACCCGTGTTAATATTAATCAGCCAAAAAAAGCCGTGTAATCTGCTGCAAGTCGCACAGGCTTTGTATTTCCTGCTGAGAAGTCCAGCCTTGACCAGCATGAATTTCCACGCTGCTCCAGGCTGGTTAAAGCTGGTTTCATGGTGGTGTGGTTGATTGATCAGTGTAACTCTGCTGTTCATTTATAAACCTAACTGATGAAGCTAATTAAGCAACATGGCCTTTCTGGTGAATTCGGTTAAGCTAAAGTTTTGAAGAATATTCATTCTTCTTCTATGCATTTGAATGCATGTAGGGCTGTCAAGGTCCAAAAGAACAAAACTCAAAAGTGATTGATATGACTCATGTACAGTTATTCTGAAGCCATATGATAGTTTTTTTGTGACAGAAAGACATGAAATTTATATTTTTATGCACTGAAAATCTGTACTGTACAGTAGCTCTCAAATTTCATTCAAGTATGCTGTGTGAGGAGGTCAAAGGCCATTGATTCTCACTTGTCTTGTAACCTATCGCAATACAGCAAAATTTGAATATGCAGAAGAGCTAATTATGTTTCAGAGCAGTAAAAGGCAAAAGTTTCTGTGAATAAAGACTGAAATAACACAAAGCTAACAGGGAGCGAGTCATGAGTCTTTACCATTTTTATATTATTATTTTGTGCATTTTTTGTGTTTTTTTCCCCCTTGGTTATTTTTGTGTTATTTACATGCAGGTATAGTATTAATTAATATTTTAATTTGCTTTTATATTTTCAGTTTCATTTTAATTTTAGTTAAAATTTTAGTCATTTTTTCTTTTTCGTTTTTATTAGTTTTAGTTTTTTAATATTTATATTTAGTGTTATTTTATTTTTATTTCACGTTTAGTTTTAGAACCTCAACTTTTATTTCAGTCAGTTGCTAAAGCAACATTTCTAATTTTATTTTATTTTATTTTATTTTATTTCAGTTAACGCTAAGACCATTGTTTGAAAAACATCAAAAAATTTAACTGAGTAAACTGTTCCTTTAAGAAGCATAATGGGACCACAAAGAAACCAACATTCAGAATGCATCATACTAGGGCTGCAACTAACGATTATTTTGATAATCGATTAGTTGGACGATTATTTTTTCGATTAATCGATTAAACTACATTTTCTTTTTTCGTTTTATTGACAAAAAACACTTCCACATTCTGCCCAATGTTCTTCAAACAAACGTGCCAACTGAATGCTATGAAAACGTACAGTGCTTAACAATTTATTAGACCACCTGTCATAATAAAGAGAACACACAAATATTTTAGGAATTTGTCAAAGAATTGTTTAAATCTAAAACTGTTATTGTCATTTATTTGGCAAATAACAAACTGAAACGACTAAATAGTATTTATTCACATAAAAAAGGCCTCCTGCCTTTCATAACAGCATACTTTTTGACTGTAACTGAGTTTCTGAAAAAATATTTTATAGGTCTTTCATTCTTTCATAGATAACAGCAATAATTATATTATAGCATTAGAAATAGCCTACTCATACTAAAGAGCTTACGCATATTGGAGGACTAACCAATACAGATAGCTAAAAAATGATTTTAGTAAACACCAATACTGTTAGTTTAGAGCACAGTGGCACAAACCTTACATAAATTTGTTTTAATAAATTTAAGCACTGTATATAGGCCTATAGTTTAAATCTCTTCATCAAAAATTAAGATAATAAAGAGAATAAAAACACAAATGCAGTGTTAACCAACAGGTAAGAGTAATGTTCTGCAGGAACACGTGTTCACTTTTTGATCAGTCACGTACTGTAATTTCTTTATCCTGTAAAAGTGACTGTAGAAAATCTGATATTTGTATTCGAAAACTGTCTGTGATTTATCCCTTTACAGTTCCTACTCTCATAAAATACGTGCACTACATGTTGACTTGTAAACCTTAATTTAACATTCAACAACAGATATTTCAGCACAATGAATGTTTTTGCGCTGAATATTGTCTCCCTCTCTGACGCGCGTTCACGCAGCACTTCCTTGTCCGGACCGGCGCTCATTCAGTAGGAATTTAAATTTAGCACAGACTGTCAGGACGGAACTTTATGCAAAAATGGAAATGCTCGCGTGAATTTGTGACATTTATAGATAAGGATATGACCGTAAACTGAAAGTTTTTGCGCTGAGGACGCACACGCATGTCAAAGTGCCTGACAGGGCAAGCCATTACGCTAATGCATTAGCCTAAAGCTTAAAATAAATAATTCTCATGTTTTGGGAAGCTTGGATCACATACTTCTCCCGCAGCATCTCATTCTCTTTCTTCCACTATATTTAGATGCATTTTGTCCATAGAAATGCGTTATTCAGTGCTATAATTTGGCCGAGCCGGCTGAAGTTGGACGTGCACTATGGGCAGACCCGACTAATCGATAATGAGAATCGTTGTCGATTATTCTCATTATCGATAATAATCGATTTGATCGATTAGTTGTTGCAGCCCTACATCATACACTATTCTTTTTAGCGGCATTCTCAGGCTGCCACCTTCCATCAAATCTGGAGAGCACGTTCCCAGCTCTTGAGCTCTTTGATTCCATATCACATATTCAAGTGACCTGACAACAGTACTGAATCACTTATATTAGTTATAATGGATGAGTCTCTGTTCATAACATAAAAGGCCTGCTTAAGACTTTCATAATGACAGCGGCTGTAATGAGGATATTAGAGTTGACCTTTGGGGGACTATAAGCGATTAACCCTCTCACTTTGAGTAAATGCTAGTGAAATTACTAGTCTGACAGTGTAGGACCTTTCCATTTCTTCATTCATAACCAGTGGCTTCTTCGGTTTCCCACAGTTCCCGGAGGCATTGCTCCCGAGTCTCTTACCTTCACGCCGCTGGAGGATATGATCTTCCTGAAGTGGGAGGAGCCGGTGGAACCCAACGGCCTCATCACGCAGTATGAGGTATGTTCTTTCCTGCTCTTTACCCCACTCATATCCATTTCTCTAGTGCTGTCTGAATCCGCAGAGATTGGCTCTGACGAGTCAGCGTTTTTGCCAGGTGAAATATCGATGATCCACAATCCTTGAAAGACAAAACTTCCCACTGTGTGTTAAAATTGGACTGCCAGTTTAAATTATTTATGAACGTGCCGCTAATATATGATCCCCTGCATGCGTGTTCACACAGACATGACTGACATTGTGCTGTATTAGGAAGACCTTGGAATGCAGGTGTTTTCCACCCCTGTATAATTCGGAGTTTCAGTCTAGTGGGCCGGAAGTGCTGAGTTGTTGTTGTTGTTCTTTCTCAACTCAAGTCAGTGACAGGCAGAAAGTATGTATAAAGTCATGATTTGGACCTGGAACTCTGCACGCTGCCAGAGACACAAGAGCCACCAAGGCCAACCCTCCCTCTAATTGGTCCCTACTGCACCAGCCATCTGTTAGTAAATGACAGAAAGATGTCTCTATCGAAGTTCTATATGCTGTCTCCTACACTTTTTGGCATTTTAGAATCTTGCTTTATTTGAATAGTTGCCACGATGTCATCATAGAACAGCCGTGTTCATAAGCTGGGACAATTGTCCTAGAGCTACCTGGGATTAATTGCTTTGCTGGAGGACACAATGATAATTGCTCATGGCTCAGTTCTCGAAGGGACTGAATCAGAGCCTTAACCAGTACAACACAATATTTCCTGAATGTGGCTGCTGTAGAAGCTTCTGGAACAGTTTTTTGATGATGTCGAGAAGTCATTACTGAGGTAGTGTCACATACAAAGAATAATTTATTTACCCCCAATTGCGTAATTAAAATCTAAATTTGATTATGTAAAACCTTTTTGTCATTGATTTTTAATTATTTTCGTTCTATCGTTCTGTCATTCTACCGTTCTATCTATCATTCTGTTTATCTATCATTCTGTCATTGTCTGCCTGTCTATCTATCTATCGTTCTATCGTTCTATCTATCGTTCTGTTTATCTATCATTCTGTCTGCCTATCTATCTATCGCTATATATATATATATATATATATATATATATACACACACACTTAACTGCAGAGACAGAAATGACATAGCCTATGTGGTACAATACAAATATTTTAGCATCCTTTATTTTCTTATAAAGAATTACAATTGTCCCTTATTATCCTTTTCTGAAGTTGGTAACCATATGTTAGCTGCCAGTGGAGCCTTCTGATTGAAGCCAACAATTTATTCCGCCGATCTAACCTCTTTGGGATCGAATAAAATTGTAGTTCGGGGTTTTTCTGATGACTTTTGTTACAGCACAATATATCCCAGGCATATTATTACCTTGTGAACCTTCTGGGAGTGGTTCATTGATCTTCTTCTGGTAGCTGTGGCTTCTGTGACCATAGACTGACAGGTCACGCAGCTGTGACTCGGACACAAAAATGGCGGCGATAAAGCACTGTAACGTCACATGGAACCTATGGATAGTGTGGTTTTGTGTACCAAAAACATCTATATCATTGTATAATTGTACTCTTGAGATGAGTAGATCAGAACTGCAGCAAATCGAAAGCTTATGCCTTTGTCCCAAAAAGAAGGATAGCTAACAGTCTAATAAAAGCCTTTAAACTGTTTCTTCATTCTTCCGTTCAGTGCACACAGATTCGGCCTGCTCAAAGGAAAGGTGGTGGGCCTCGCACAGCCAGCATCTGTCTCTCTGTTCCTCTGTTCCAGAACATTCTCACACCCTTTCTCTCTCTGGTCACACTGCCTGCCTCAGTGTCACCTTTCTCCTCGCCCATGATTCAGGCTCTCAGTCAGTCACTAAAAAGTTGTGAGAACGGTGCTTCTGTCACGCTCCAAAACACCCATCTCACCTCAAGAGGAAAAGGCGCTTTTGTTTGTGGATCCGTCATTCGGCTCAGCTATGGCCCGAAACGAGATTGACGCATTTTTTGAACACCACCTCTGTCCATCAGGCGCCTCCTCCATTATCATTTGCACTTACTGAGCTATCTCTCCTTGATAACACACGTTTCTTTTTCTCCCCGGGCCATAGCTACCAAAGTCGCCTCAAGGATGTTTTCTAAAGGGGATTTAAAGGCTTGACCTATAAAGTGGAGGCAAGGACAGATTTTTAGGCTCAAGCAGCCTGATCTTCTCAGACATACAGAGAGATGAAGAGAGAAAGAATAAGAGAGAGGCAGAGCCTGGAGAATTCGCTCTCGTTTCTCTCAGATTAGCACATTGTCCACTTTCCTCTGAGCACCGCTGACAAAAGACTCACAGGGCACTGCGTTCTCCCTCAAACCTTCCCCCATCACTATCATCCATGCCTCATATCTTAAAAGAGGCCGGGTACAGGTGCAGCAAATGTCTCCTAAGTCCCAGAAGCACACTGCACTGAGCACTCTGCTAATGCTAGGCCACTAATGTTCTAATGCTCTTCATGTTTGTGATCTGAAAGTTTGTCAGGCTCTTGCACTCCATAGCGAACAGAGTACTGATTATAGTGTGGTGCAAATGTTCTTTTCGGTTCTTACCAATAAAGTTTGTGCAAATTTAAATTTAATTGGCCATCTCCCACATGAAGTTAAATTGGAATTTGGAGTGGGAATTATCTATCTATCTATCTATCTATCTATCTATCTATCTATCGTTCTATCGTTCTATCTTTCTATTGTTCTGTTGTTCTGTCTATTGTTGTATCATTCTTTTTATCTATCTACCAAACTTTCAAACCTAAAGGCTTTACAAGTATTTTTCTATGTAAAAAATTATTTATTTGAGTTACAATTCCTTAAATTCAAATTGTAACAATGCACCCAGTTTGCTACCTCATTCAATTCAAACTTTGCAAATGTTTTAAATTATATTTTGTTAACAGTTATTGGGTTGATACTGATTCAAAACTAAAGCAAATCAGATCATAAGTTGCTTAATGTTACATGAGGCCAAAAGTCTAAGAAAAGTTCCCAGAATCATTTTACTAAAGAAATGAATCAAGAGTACATGGTGACCAAGAATCTTCAGTGCACTGAAAGCACAGAAACATTTCTCTTTTGTGGACATTTTTGAATTTTTTGTTGTGTTAGACTTTAGACTTCATGCCTTATGTCATCATGTAATTCAGGAAAATCTTTCTGATAATAGATCTTAGATCTTTGTCATGTTTCACTGACATTGAATGTGCACTTTAAGTCACTTGGTGTGTGGATTTTACATTACTCTTAAAATTGCTTTATACATCATACAAATATTCTGTAAACAAGTTGATGTTGGGTAGCTTAAGTTTCCAACAAAAATAGTTTCAAAAGAGGTCAAAGCGTCAGTGTTTGTGTGATGGCAGGCAACATGGACAGGAGCAGAGATTGTGAGTGCTGTCATATGATACCATCACAGTATTCTTTTCTGTAAAGATGATAGTCTAACATGCCCACTAGCTTCCCGCTGGTGTTTGTGAGTAGGTTACCACGTATTGTTTATACAATAAATGTTTGATTTCATATATGAATCATTTCAACCCACTCTGAATAAGGATGACAGGGTTAGTAAACTTTTGTAAAGCATTGTTTGATCTGAGCTACCACACACTGAGTCATTGCATGTTTGCTTCCAAAACAACAGTGATTTAATGAAAATATGATTCATTTAAATGGTTTTAATATGTGCAATTACAGATCAGCTACCAGAGCATTGAATCATCAGACCCCGGGATCAACGTTCCAGGCCCGAGGCGCACCGTATCCAAACTGAGGAACGAGACGTACCATATGTTCTCCAACCTGCATCCTGGCACCACCTACCTGATCTCTGTTCGGGCGCGCACCGCCAAAGGCTTCGGCCAAACGGCTCTCACTGAGATCACCACCAACATCTCTGGTGAGGCGTGTGTAAAGTTGTTTTAGGGGGCTTTTAGGTGTGAGTGTGTGTGTTAAACAGAGCACTTCCACTTCAAATCTGTCCCGTCCGAATGGCGTGAGTGTGTTGAAATGTTTACTTATTTGATTGAATCTTATTAAATTAAATGTACTGTATTTATGCAAATGTTGAATACCTCTATTTTAATGTTAAAAAAACAGCTTGCACCAGGGCAAACCCTCTTTTGACATTGCAGTGAAAAATTAGCCATGAAAAGGCACTGACACAGGTATTTTTGCATCTGACCTAAATGCATATTGTAGGAATTTCCTTTTCAGACGCAAAATTTATGGCTGGAGAGCCGGGCCTAAAGTTAACACTCGCCAAAGCTCCAAATGAAGTAAAAATCAGCATGGGTGAGCAGTGTTGAAAATTTAATAGGTTACAGATTACAAATTACCTTATTTACCATGGTGGCAACTCTTAGAATGTTTGTAGCCTAAAGCTTTCAGCGGCAATGTGAACTGATGTAATTGGCAGACGTGGTGCGCTGCAAATTCAAATGAGAATCAATTAAAAGCATCAGAATACCGTCACTTTACTAAATGGCCTGTAAATTGCAGGAGGCATCGAAAACAGGCAAAGCAACAAATTAATATTATTCTACATATCCTAGATTTTTACAGGGAATATTCAGATGTAGCCTCCTTTGTAATCATTAAAATTTTCATAAGTAACTGTAATTTAATTGCTAATTTTTTTCTCAGTATCTGTAATAGATTACAGGTGCATTTATTTTGTTATTAAATTATGTAATCCCGTTACATGTAACTAGTTTACTCCCCAACACTGTTGGTGAGTATGAGAATGCAGTATGGTTTAGTACTATGATCGAATAGCAAAGACTGCATTGTAATTCTATAAATATGCAATCTGAAATATTACTGCGATGTAATATTTTCACGTGAGCCACTCATGATCGGAGTTTTCAGTGTTTTCGGAGCGACTTGGATCACAGTAAATGCTGGTCTGAACTCCATCTCTGCAAATGCTACATGTTAACATCAGTAAAGTGATTTTAGTTGGCATTTGTGAAGTGATTTTACTCACCTAGGCTATCGTTCATGAAAGAAAACGCTTTATATGCGCATACTGTATGTGCATCACAGGTATGCACATTAGTACAAAATGAATAAAAACTAGTTAATTTTATCACTTATGTTCTCTTCTCCTTCTCTGATGGGCTAACACTGACCTTTACATCTGTTCATCTGCTGTGAACAAGCAATAAATAACTTCAGACTCTGAACAGGTGCTGTATATTCATGTAAAGAGTTTCATAAGAAAAACTGTGAAAACACAGAAGTTGCTTTTGTTTTGCATTATAGGAATAGAACACGTACTTCTTCAGTGATGCGAAATGTATGTGCATGTGTGTGAGTGTTTCCGTACACCTTCAGATGTACCAGGTGAGATCTATAAACTGTTGATTGAAATTCCTCAGATCATTTGGGAGATGTCTGAGGTACAGAAATGCACGTTGGTGGTTCAATAGTCAGGAACAAAGTGAAACAAAAACTGATTTCACAGAAAAGGAAAAATGCGAAACTCCAGAGTTTCCGGTTCATCATCCTGTGCTTCAGGTGCGCTATTGATCTCTGAAGCGTGTGTGTGAGTAAGCCCATATCGCCGCTTAAGAGCCATTATGTATTCCCGAGTGGATCTGAGGAAGTGATAGTGAAACTGAATCACAGCAGATGCTCAGAACCCAACAGGCCCTTCAAGAACATTATACGTTTCCCCTAGCCTCAAAGAGAACTGACATCACTGTCATCCTCACCATTCGAAAACCAGCCCGCCTTACAAAACAGCACCATATGCTGCTGTCAACCAGACGCAGCTGATGCTAAATCAGGATTCTTCAACATTGGACTGATGCGAAGCGATGTGCGTTAAAGCCAGTTTTTTCTCCGATGGTAACGATGGAGAACTTCTGTTTTTTGATGGCAGCGATGTGACGGAAACACAAAATCCAATAAGAGGATTTAGTGTGGTGGTAGGCAAGGCCCATTAATCTGCAAATATTTGGTTGTTTTGAGATTATTGGCTTTGGCCTGATAACCCTGTCTACGTGGCCGATTAACAGCCGGGGTTGTTTCACCTTGTATCAGTTTCAAAATCTACCAAAAGCATTGTTAATGGATAAAGAAGTTGATACATTTTCTTTTTTGTTTTTAGTTGGTTTAGTGAAATTAATTTTTTTTCAGCCGTTTTTGTGTGCATTTTTTCTTCAGAAATGTCTTTCTTTCTTTCTTTCTTTCTTTCTTTCTTTCTTTATTTATTTATTTTTATTATTTAATTTTTTTTATGTTTATAGTAATGTCCACATTTCTGACACCACTTTGAAAATTTAGGATTCAAAATCCAATTTAATATGCATATTAAGCTGAAAATATGATCAGGTTTTACACAAATTGTGGTGTTCATGCAGTTTGAGAAAATACTTTCAGTATTTCAGTTGATTTTTTTCACTCAAATTGTTATGCTGAATATATCATTTGTAATGGAAATATACCTCACTGTATATTATCTGCATTATTGGTATATTTCTGGATGAAGGATTTTTATTTACAATAGTACAGAAGTCAAACAGGAACTGGGCACAGAGACAGAGAAATGCATTACATTTACACCCTTATTTCTGTGCAGTATATGTACACCAAACCTCAGAGATAGGTGTTGCAGCATAGACGCTTTGGAGTTGTTACAGTATATCAGTAGAGGCTGTTAGAATAGATACATATATGTCCTGTTGTATATTTTCTTGTCTGTGCATACTGTAAAGAATGATGCCCTCGGGCCTTTTCATATCTCTCAGTTGCATCATACATATGTAGACCAGCATTCTATTTGTGTTTTTATTTTGTCTCTGCAAGCACTCAAAGCCATCCAAGGCCTCACTTTTACTGAAGTCCACTCAAGTAGCTGTAGTTTTGCCAAAAGCTGCTTTTAATACCTTAATCATTGATTTCTGGCAGATTGTTTGCCTTTGCTCGTCAGCTCTAATTGACTGCTGATATTAAGGAAAGCGTTATTGCTCAACACATCCATCTCAGGGGAAGGATGCAGTCCAGCCTCAGATCCTTCTAAATGAGTTTCCTCTCTGTTTGTCCCACATGCACAGCTTTTAATTACACCCTGAGTTCAAGACACGCATAGGGACAAGTTTGGAGAAGAAAGCAGAGTTCGTATGAAGTTGGTTGTTGTTGTGAATTAGGGCGGTCTTATTTCAGACAACAATGTAGGCGTTGTTTGTGAGGTTCGTCTAATTAAAGTGCTTAGCTGGTTATATTGGCTTTTAATAATTAGCGTAAACTTCACTTTGCCTCACTTTGAAATGACATAAAGTTAACGTGCACAGTGGATTTGGATCCCAAATGGTTTGTTTTTTAATTGCTGAGCTTTCGTTCATTTTTTTTCTGCCCATCACTCTGACTCAGAGTGTTTTAGAGAAGTTTACATTTGATAGTGAGTGGGTTTAAAAAGATATTTTCATATCATTCTTTCTCTCGCTTTCTGTCTCTCTTTGAAGCACCTACATTTGATTATGGAGACATGCCGTCCCCTCTGAGTGAGACAGAAAGCACCATCACAGTCCTGCTGCGTCCAGCACAAGGCCGAGGAGCTCCGGTCAGGTGAGAGTGCCAGTATTTTCTTTAAAAGGAATGTTCCAGGTTGAATACAAGTGACCACTAAAATTTATTTCTATTCATACTTAATTTTCTTAAAAAAGATAGAATGAAAACAAGGTGTTTTTTTTTTTTTAGATCTGGGCAACGATCAATCGCGATTAATCTAATCCAAAATAAACGTTTTTGTTTATATAATATATGTGTGTACTGTGACACACACATACAGTATATATTTTGAAAATATTTACGTGTGTATATATTTATATTCATATAATTTATATTATATATAAATATATTTAATATATAAACATCACATTTTTCTTAAATATATACATGCATGTGTGTATATTTATATATACATAATAAATATACACAGTACACACACATATGTACACAACAACTTTTATTTTGGATGCGATTAATCGCGATTAATCGTTGCCCAGCATTATGCTTTTTCCCAAACTTTAAACATGTTAACACAAATTAGTTATGTCCTGTGGCTTTACTAATACGTATTTAGCCAGGTTATTATAGTTAACTAAAATTGTAACTTTAAACCATTAAAAAATTTTGTTACTTGAAATAAAATAATCTTTAACTGAAATAAATTAAAATATAAAAAACTTACGCAACATTTCTCATTTAGTTTAACTACAGGTAAAACTGAAATTAAAATTAAGAAAAGCTAAATAGACATATTTTAAAAAAAAGTCAAAAACACAACAAAGCTAATAAAACTTTAAAATTAAAATGAAAACAGAAAATATAAAAAATCTCATTCAAAATATTAGCTAAAATAGTATCTCAATGATAAAAGAACACTTGTATTTTATTGTTTTGCATGTTGTACTTTAATATATTTTGATATATTGTAAACTGTAAGCCAGATTTTTTTGTCATAGTCAACAAGTGTTGTCAATTGAGCTTAACTTATTTTGAACCTGGAATATTCCTTTAACAATATGTTATTACTATTATTACTGTTATATTCCTATAAAAATTCCTATAAAATGTGTACACAGCACATATCAAGTGATCGTGGAGGAGGAAGCTGGTAGGAAGGTGAAGAGAGAACTCGGTGTCCAGGACTGCTTCCCCATTCCCACATCTCACGGTGAGGCTCAGGCCCGTGGAGCTCCACACTATTATACAGCCGAACTTCCTCCAAGCAGCCTGCCTGAGACTACACCCTTTACTGTGGGGGACAATCACACTTACAACGGCTACTGGAACAGCCCTCTGGACCCCAGGAAAAACTACCTCATCTACTTCCAGGCCATGAGCAACTTTAGAGGCGTAAGTGTCCGAAACTAGCACTGTCTCTCATTCCGCTCTTAGTATATGCTAAAGTATACTTCAGTTGTTACATGTATGGTAGGGAGTGAGTACATTTTGTCATTAGCACAGTATGCACATACCGCACGTACTGTATTGACTGATTTTATACATGAATCTCAAACGTTATTTATACACACTCCTATAGACTGTTTGCAGTCTGCACAGCAGGAGATAGAGTGCAAAACCAGGGACCTTGAATAAATAGTGAAAAACACCTGGAGCTAGTAAATCTGCAATTATTTGGATGTACAAAAACATTACATAATTGCTCGTCCTTACGGGATGTTGTTTTTCTCCTTCTCTCCTACTGTTCAAACCCATAATATAGTGTGTGTGTCACAGTCTCAGTATGAAATTAATAATAGAGTATCAGCACACACCAAGCTTTGGGTGTCCAGGCCTTATTCAAATGGGAAAAACAGCCCCTGTGCTCCCCGTCCATGCCTAGATAAGAGGATAAACAACAAGGAATACCGTCTCGCTGGCATAAACCATTTCACAGGGATAATTGGGCACAGGTGCAGCTGATCAAAAATAGATCAGCTGGCAGTTTATGTTGTTAGAAATGGCTGGGTCTGGGAGACAGAATGAGCTTGACAGCGCAAGCAAGACAGCTTGGAAAACGGCCAGGGAAATGGGAATCTCTCGTTGCTCAGAAATTGATCCGGAAAGGCACCAAATAAGTTTCTAAATAGGACAAAAGCATTTGTCAGAAGCAAAATATAGACCTTGATTAAAGCATTTGATTAAATCAGATTGATACTATACTATTGGTCAAAAATATAGTTTTACTGTGCCTACCGGCAGTCTGTGAAGGCCCATGACCCACTGGGAGATGATGATGCCAGGTTGCCAAGTTCATTGTATACAGTGCCTTGCGAAAGTATTCATTTATCTTAATTTTTCCCACATTTTGTCATGTTGCAGCCTTATGCTAAACTGCCTTAAATGACTTTTTTTGCTTAGTCATTATAGGGTATGGTATGGAAGCCCATTTCCACCACTAAAAACTTGCTACTTTTTAATCTCGCAATTCGGACTTTTTTCTCAGAAGTGTGAAGTATAAACTTAAAGTCAGAATTGCGAGATATGTCGGAATTGCAGGTTTTTTTTCTCAAAATTGTGAGTTTACATCTCGCAGTTCTGACTTTTTTTTCTCTGAGTTGTTAGACATAAACTCGCAATTGCAAGTTATAAAGTCCGATTCTGAGGGGGGAAAAACTTTTTTCCTTAGAATTGGGAGTTTATATCTCACAATTCTGACTTAATAACTCGCCATTGCAAGTCAGAATTGGGAGATATAAACATGCAATTCTGAGAAAAAAGTCAGAATTGCAAGCTTGTATCTCTCAATTCTGACTTTATTTCTCAGAATTGCAAGTTTATATCATATAAACTTGCAGTTCAGATTTTTTTTCCTCATAATTGTGAGTGTAATTCTCACAGTTCTGAATTTTTTTTTCTCGTGGTTCCCGAGATTCTGTGGAAAAAGAATGAGCATGGGTATGAATACTTTTGCATGGCTCTGTACTTCCGCATGCAGAACAGTGTTGGTAAAATACTTTAAAACTGTAGCTTATCAAGAAAAAAAAATAGATAACTACATTGAAGCTACTTATCTTTTTAAATGTATAAACATCCAATGATATAATGTAACATTCAGTGGCGTAGCAGACGGTACGCAGGGCACACACTGCGGGGGGGGAGGGGGGGAGGGGGGGGCCGCGTGTTTGGGGGCCCCGCGATAAGACGATGGGGTGCGTTGAAAGACGATGATCATTTATCGACGATAGCCAGAGATATTGTCAAAAGCATTAAATATTGTCATTATTAAGAGTATTTGGCATTTTCAAATAATGTCCTTTTACATTCTGGCTATTATTATTAGGTTACGTTTATTATTAAATTAATATTACAATTAATTTGCTCCGCAATAATTTCGCGCATCACCACATAACTGACGCGCTGAGGATAATAATAGACTATTAGCTTAGGCTACTCCTCATTGTTTTTTTGTTGTTGTTTTTTTTAATACAGGTCTATTATAGCCTACAATTATAGGCCTATAGCCTAAATAAAACTGTTAACACTTCAGTCATCAATGAAACTTAAGGGCAGCTTATTTTAAGCGCCGACTTTCAAAAACAACCTGTTCAACACGAAATACCTTTCTCATTGTTTTCAATATGTTCGGGCCACAAGAGAAACATTAAGGAAATAAATAAAACAGTTTTATACCGCATATTAAGTAGGAGATTCGTTTCTCGTCGTCTCTGAATATGCGCCGTTAATACGTCGTCAAATGCCGAAAACGCCGTCAGTTTTTACTTTCACTTTCATGTTGAAAGACGTTCACCAGCATCAGAGTGTGTGAGCGGAGCGCGGAGTGATTTTTACTGGAGGGAGGAGCGGATTTTTTAAAAGTCGGAGCGTCGTGGTTTTCACTCGCTCCAAGAGTGCTCAACCATCGCCTCATCACGAGTAACATGCCAACGACCCGTAATATAACTGCATATTTAGCAAGAATTCGCATGTTAAACATTTAGCTTGCATGATAGAGAAGGAACGCTCAAATCAGAAAGAAAGGACGGCAATGGACATGAACGGGAAGTTATAGTTCTCAAGGAATTTGTTTGTTCCTTCTAGATACTGAATATTTTCAAGCGAAAGCATGATTTAAACAGGTACAACACTTATTCACACGCAATCGCTCTCTCAATAATGCATTAAAAAAAAATGTAATTACAGTGCTACTTCCTCTATGTCCGATTTCGAATGAGCAGAAATCCGTAAAAAATGCAGCGATCCGTAGGTAAAATAACTGATGAAAACTGTTATTTTCATCACAAACAAAATTTGCACTGCAAAAAGCAACAATTATACCTTTTAATGCTGACAACCATGTTATTAGCTTGGCATTTTATTTTTTTCTTTTAATATACGTTATGATATTTCAAACACTTCAAACATAGGCTACTTTAGACGCGGAGAAGGCGGAGCGGTGTTTCTGATATCAGTGAACGGGAGCGATTATTATGCTCGAAGCACAGAAAATTGTTCTGACCAGCATTAAGTCTTGCACAAACTTTGCACGTTGCTCATGTGATATCCACTGACTCGCCTTCACGTTCATCATTTCCAATATTTCGACGCATCTCACCCCCCCCCCCAACCCCCGGACCAGGAGGGGGCCTCCAACTTGTGGTTGGGGGGGGGGGGGGGGGGCGGATTTGCGCTACGCCACTGGTAACATTCATATTTATTAATTATATTCTGGTGCAGAAACAATTATTTATATTTAAACCAGTAAGTTTCCACTAAATACAACTAATAAAAATAGAATATAATGTGAAAACATAACGATTAGCCACAGTTTAGTTAATATTTCACTATAAAAGTGTATGTGAATCTGTGAGTAATTGGTTTTGAATCAGTGAAAAAATTGTTGAATCACATCAATCAAACCAGTTCACTGAAGTGAATCAAAAAAAATATTTGAACTGATGTCATGCTTTTTAAAACGTTAAGTTAGTATAGCGTCACTACATTTAGTTAGTCTTCCCCAACATCCTGCATCAGTGATGAATACAGAAATTTGTAACTTCATGCAAACCAACCTTCTTCTTGAGCATGACAGGAAACTTCTGACTTTTGCCTTATACTTTCGTGGTTATTAGTTACCTGCCGTACTCAGTTATGCACTATTAAACGTCTGAATGTTTCAGGCTTGTGGGAGTGAAAAGAGTTTTTTAATGGTCCGTTTAGATTTGACACCAACTAGCAAACCTCATGCTCAAAAAGATGTGGGTGACATTTAGAAGAAGGTTATCTCATTGGCTCAGCACCTGGAGGAAAGGATGAGCCAGCTTGGCTCATTCCACTCTTCTGAACAGCAATTCAGAGGCACAAAACTTGGATGGACTTCACCTACGCTATTACACAGTTGGGTTTTTTGGCGGCCTTTAAGGGAAATGCTTCTGTTGACCTATAGTACAGACACAAACTCCCTCCTCGCCAAACCCCTCAGGGCTTCTCTCGCTTTACAGGCTGAAATGCACCTGTCAACCAAGCCATTGTGACTCCACCTTCCCCTCGGTTCCTCTCTACTTGAAACCGTACATCTTGGAAACCGATCGCACAGCTCAGTCTCCTTTGGGCTCTGCTGATTTACTTGACCGACCTTTAGCTAAATATTCATTTTTATTCAGCTCTATTTTATGCTGCAATAACTGCCATAAACGCTGACAGTCTAAGCTAAAGAGAACGCAGCTCAAGAGACTTAGCTAGCATTTAGCTCTCCCTTGTTACCGATTTGAACAGTTCTGTGTTTTTCTCCTGACTGCATATAAACAATGCTAATATACTTTGCTTTGTCTCATGGCCAACTTTATGGCTGTAAGTGGTTTTCAAAGCTTTTGGCAGTGGCACAAGAAAGAACGTCTTCTGCTGCACCTTTGGCCATTATTCTGACAATTAGCCATTAGAAAGCTGTGAATGCTGTCAAGGCTTCGTGTAATTGCTTTCAGTGATAAATATATATAAAGATGCTCTTAAAAGATCTTTGATTCTCAGCTGTTTACAAAGAGCTATTTTTCTTCCTTTCTCTTCTCTGCTCTTTGTTTACTTTTTTTGTCCTCCGCTTCCTTAACAGTCCTTAGAGGCAAAACAAAAAGATTGTAGCTGTCAGACGCTCTCTTTCACTCATACACACAGAAAAACTTTGCTGTTTTTTTTCTTATGTCACTGAACCCTATAGGACTGACCAGACACTTTCAAAGAGACTTTTTCTCTTTAACTGGCATCTCTGTTTTATCAAGATGGAACGCGAGAACTGGTATTTCTAAGCAAAATATGTTGAGATGAAATTACCCCCTAAAAAATAAAAAAGAAATCAATAAGAAATGTAAATTTTATAATACATATATATTTGTTTTATTTAAATAATTTAAGATTTGAAACTCATTAATTAGATTAATAGATTATTCAATATATACAATAGATTTAAACTGTGAAATTTTCATGACAGTTCATATTTCATCAAAAACATTTTTCCATCAAATTTTCATTATCTTTTACTTTTTTGTTTACTTGAAGTGGCATTTATCATTACTTTAAATCAGTATGTTTGTTTTTTACTTTACATAATTCATTGTTTTCTTTCAGCATAAAGGCACTAGAACTTATACTGCCATGATGTTTATACTTTTTTTTTTTAACCTAGATTTATTTTTTTTCACATTACAGTAGCGCAATTGATTTGGGAGGCTTCATTTCCTAAGGAAAAATAACATGAATACTTATTTTCCCCTTTTCCCCACTCATTTTCTTGCATGCCTCCTTTCTTCTGCTCTAAACCAAGTAGGAGCTTTCTAATAAGTTCCTTTCTCATGCCTCCCTGGGCCTGTTATATTTATAGTGCTCATAATTCATTTACTTAGCTTGAGTTTGCTGACAGATCCCCTTTTGCAGTGCCTGCCATGACCGTTCCCACAAATTTGATTAAATAGAGCAGGGAAGCTTAAAGCTTTGTGTCTGCATCTGTCTGATCAAAGCCCACTGGCTGTCTCTCGCCTGTCATTTGGGGTCAGTCTTTTCTCACACGCATGGTGAGCTATGACTTCTTACGGTGTGACATCTAGGACCGGCTCTGTGCTTGGAGAAAACAGGCAGTGTTTGCTTTATCCCTGCGATATGCTCTCATGGGAGAGTGTGTATTGGGAGCCATGGCACACTTGCATCTCAATGATGGCTGCTGGAGCAGATAAAGATGAGTTTCTCATAAAGCCTGGATTGGCCTACATGACATTTTTAAGCGTGTGGATGTTTTAGGGGGGCTAAAATATCCATGCGTGTCCCTCTTCCCTCTCTTGAAACATCAATGCGGGTCCGTCTCTACCTTTTTTCCTCTTCCTACCACCCTCGCTTTCCCTTTTGTATGTTTTCCGAGATGATAGGAAGGTGACAGGCTTGTGAGCCAAGGCAAATGGAAATACTTTCACTAAAAGCAATTCAGCCACAGTTTGAGCAGAGGCCTCTCACTCCTTTTCCAGATGGGAAGATTTGCATAATTGTTCCATAATGCCCGAATTAGCATCAGTAAATCTTAATTTGATAATGCATCTTCTTGTCGAGGTGGCAGGCCGGAATTGGATTATGGGCTTGGATCTCATTAGCGCTATTTGACAAAGGTCGTTTTCATAACACCAGTATGTCATCAACTGCGATTTCCAACAAATTAATTCCTTTTTATAATTCTCTCCTGGCTGGAAGTCATCCCCCCTGCCTCTTTTGTCCTCCGCTGCCATTTTCTGTACATTAAAGGCTTATATCTTATCGCCACCCTCGAAAAGCACACACAGAAGTAGGGTAAGTTAGTGAGACACGGTGCTGTTTTTAAATGTATTTTTACTCTTTTACTGGCATTCATGCTGTTGTTGAATCAGCAAAAGTCAGCGTGAGCCCATTTGACTTCTCATCAGGTATCAGACAGCCTTATTTCTGCCGTTTGACTGTTTCCCACAGCGTGACACTGCATCTCTGTTCTCTTTTCTCACAGGAAACAAGGATAAACTGCATCCGCATCGCCCGTAAAGGTGAGTTATTCAATGCTGATGCTACAGAACTTGTTCTTTGTAGAAGTGCTATGCAGTTTTGTGTGAAAATGTGTTTTTGAAAGACAGAGGTGAATTGACCAATGCAGGGTCGAAATCAACGTACTGAGGATTTGCATGAATTCAGACTATAAATGTTTTTTACCAGTCAAGAAACTCTATTTTATATTTTAAAAAAAAAAATAATATTATTAAAATTAATATTATAAAAATTAATATTTTTTTGTAATTATGAGTGGGATTTTATAATATGTATTTTTGTCTTTTTGACAATGGGTTTACATTCAGATTTCATTCTATCTAAGGGTCAGTAGAATTATGATATTACCCCTTTAACATGAAGTGAATGTAAAGAGTTTATAAACAAGTTAAAGTATGATAGAGTGGCCACAAACAGTAAAACATAAAAATGACAGTGGATTAGATGGATGTTGTTATTCTGACAGCACAAGTGTAGGTTTTTCAGCTTATTTGCTATTTACTTATTCACAATGTACATGCCTGAGGGCCACAGCTTTTCCAAGATGTCATCAGCATTCTAGCTCCAGATCCCACAGGAAATAACAGTTTGCTGCAGGCGGATGGTGCGTCAGTGTCGATTTCAGCATCAGAGACATCAAAAGGGGTGGAGATAGACCACTTGAATGGGAGAAATTGTAACGCTAAATATGGCATCTGTAGTCCTGCTTTAGAGTCGGTTGCCTTTATTGATACAACTATTGCAGCAGCTGTAGGAAGCCCAACCTCAGAATCACCTGATTGTTTACTCTAGAATGTGTATGTTCGTTAGCAGGACTAGCCGAATTGTTTTGATTTCATGATTTGAACTAAATTGATTTAGTCATTATTGTCAGATTGTATTCCTGATTTGAAATATTTTATTGAAACTTCACAAAGGGCCATGTTCTAACAGCAGCAGAAAACGGTTGTAATTCCTCAATGAGTCCTTGCATTGTGTTGTATTTTAGGAATGAAGGAAATGTCAGTAAACTTAACAGATGTTGTCATGTATCTGTACCAGTACCTTTTCTGTTTGTCTATGATTTTTTTTTTCTTACAGCATCTAACCAAACTCACAGTGTTACATTTTCAGGACTCACTCATTTTTGGGAAACCCATTGTGTATGAACAGAAATTGGATTGGACAATTAGTCTATAATTCATTCAGTGCGAGAGAGCCACTCTTGAGTTTGTCTATGAAATGTTTCAGGTTTCTTGTGTGATTTTGGTAGCGTACAAAGATACCAATATGAGCTGCATGCCATCTGAGTTTTCTCCCATCAGTTTTGCTCCACTGTCTACTATAAAAACTTCTGGAGTTAAGTTAAGATTTGATGGATGAAATTACAATTGGACTTCTGTCATTTCAAACGTGAGAAGACTTAAAGTTTTGTTTCTCCCATCATCTTTGATATTGTTAGAGGTGATGGTCTCGAATAGAATATGGGCTTTACTTCCAATGCATGTTCATACAGATAAGGGGCTTTCACACCGAAGGAAACTTTTCATAATCCCTAGAACTATTGGTGGAAGTTCCCTCTTTTTGGCATGTTTGCACCGCAGGAACTTGGAACATATTTAATTCTAGGAACTCCGTTTGGGGGAACTAAATTAACTCCTACTTCAGAGTAGAGTCTAAAGCAGTTCTATAGGAACTACCAGTGATTTAAGTGTGTGCTGATTGGCCAAATGCATATGAAACACCAGCTACCCGGCATTTTTAAAAAGCCATGTAAAAATATTTACTCCACAAACATGGAAAACAGCGATAATGGCATTTAGCTACCTGTTGTCTGCAGCGTTCTTTTCTCAGTCTCGATGATATGTAACACTGTAAGTTGTCATAAGAGATTTAGTCAGATTTTCATGCTCTTTCAGTTGCATAAATTGTGCGTTTACATTACATCTCCGTTATCACGAAACCCACAACACACAACAAAAACAGCTCCGATCAGGGCTTCCTCCATTCACCGGTTGTTGACGTTTGTAAATGCCGCAAATAAAGACGTCTCTGTTGGCTGCTTCAGAGTTCCTGCTGCCAGTGCAAATACAACCAGGAAAACGACTAGAAGGGGAAATTGGTTCTCTTGGAACCACCATGCTGGCTAGTTCCTAGAGCTACATGGTGTGAAAGCCCCTCTAGTCTTCACGCTCTTATTATAAACGACTGTGTGAACAGAACTTGAGACTTATACCTTTCAGTAAATTCAGCAATCCCAAACACTGATAGTGTGAATGTAGCCTCAGAGATTTCAGTGCTTTAATGTTCAAGTAGTGACCGACGGATGCTGCTAGGCCAGGTTTTGGTATCAAAGTGGATTCCCTCTTCCATGTCAGTAGTCCAGCTCTGTGGTCATTGCTCAAACCTCTCAGAGTTGTACCAGTGAGAAACACTTCATAACGGTTCACTAGCTAATCTTACATGTGCACTTTTTCCCCCAAGAGCTCAGATTTCCGACACAAGTTGCGAGTATCTGTGGATTCCCTAAAGGGCAAAGCAAAGTGTACAGCTTTGGGATGTGTATTGGTTTACAGTGAAATTTTGTGTCTAGACACACACAGATTTTTCCCTTATACGTCCCCCTTCCTCTTCACCTCCCCTTTCTCTTCTGGAGACAAGGGCACTAACGGAGAACAGGTCACTCTTTCATCATGTTTGTTTTGGTTGCTTGTGGTAGGGGAGTGGACTATATCAAAGCAGATTTGTCTGGGGCGGGCAGTCTTGGAGCAGACACGCCACAACACACGGGCAGAGAGAGAGATCGGTTTTCGGGTCCCTGTCCGGTCAGGAGAGAGACCTTCACATCAGACACCACTGATGGAGTCACCTGTGCCTGTCAATACATGCTACCACCTGTCAGGCTCCGCAGAGAAAGATGAAAAGGTTCAGGAGGCATAGATTCCTGTCAAGGCAACAAGAAAGAACCACACTCGCTACTATCGAATGCCATCAGGGATCAGTGTGGGCAGGATGGTATTGTAGTCTAGTGAGCACAGCTTCCCAGTTAAATCGACCTGACACTTTTTTTGAGACTGAGTAATGAGGGTGACGACCAGCCTTCCGAGCATGAAGCCAAGAGAGGCAGTGGACATTTTAGGCCAGTTTCATCGTCCCATCTGCTCAGTAGGCACAGACAGACACACATTTGGGATGTGGGCTCACACGCCAACATATTGATGAACAGAATGGAGCTCTCTCGACTTCCTCAACAGGACGGAACGATTAAACAAATTAACAAACAGAACGACAGGAAACTGTTTCACTAAATTTACTTCTTGTATTAGGGATCTATATGATAAGAGGGAATCCAGCTTGTCAAGAAAATCCATAATTGGGGTTGTTGCTTTTGATTGGCCATGAAATTGTCCTATGAATCAACAATCAAGGTCCAGAAGAAAATTGACACTCTGATGTGCTCGAAACGCAACTGAATTACATAGTCTTACAAAACTAAGCTGCCAAGATTCCCATTTCATTGCACAGGTGACAGTTTAATTAACAGTCCCTTGGCAATCTTCACAGAACAATAGACTTTCGTTGTAACTCCAAGTGCTAATTTCCACTTTTGGTGCACTCAGCAGGTGCTCACATTAATCTTGAAACAAATTTCATGCCTGTGTTGGGCTTAATTGATATTCTGAAAGGAAACTCAGCATGACGATAAAAATCTGATCAGGTTTGCATCAAACTTTAATGGATGTTTTCCCGTCTATATTTCATGCGATGAATACATTTAATACCTCATTAAGAACTCGTGATGTGGCTGTTATTGTGGAAATTATGCATGAACTTGCATATCTTATGTTTGGAATATTGAACTTGCATGTTACCGTAGAGCTATTATGTTGGCACAATATCCAGCATCAGTCTTTGTTTTGTTTAACAGTAAAAAAATATCTGAGCATCCTTAAAACAAGATAATTTTACATGAGAAGCAATGCATTTAGTGTTCTATATTGTTACATTGGCAGGTCTTTTAAAAATAAAAAATAGGCTTATTTTCTACCGAACAAAAGAAAGAAAGAAAATATAACAAGACAAAGTACACCTAACATCCAGGATAATTCTCTCCAAACAAGTCAAATGTGATTTTGCTTCTCAGATAAATTTGTCTTTAAGAATTCTGAAATATTTTGCTTGACACAATAAATGAAAAAAAAAATATATATATAATATAAAAATCATTTTAACTTTACTTAAATGTTTTTGCATTCATTGATTTCTGTTTTTTTTTTTTTTTTTTGATTTATGCGTTTACACTCTCACCATTTTTGAAAATGTTTTTATAGAGCATTTAATTGTAGATGTAGTAAATCTAGATCAGATCCCTTCTCTGTTGACATCTAAAGAATTATGTATATTTTATATTGTTATCAGCCTGATGCAGACAGACTGCATTGGTGCCTTAGATGCAAATCTGTGCCTGTGAAGATGTGCACCAAAAGCACTATACTATATAAAAGGAGATGGTTTCTTCTAAGATAATTCAAGGCTGGTCTCTTTTCAAAAGATTCCTGTGGGAGTTTGACTTCTCAAGTCTAGTGTAATGTGGGATCTCTATGAGGGTTTGTGAAAGTATAGTCTCTGTTGTCTTCAGATATCTAAAGTCTGTCACATAGAAAGTTGCTTTGGATTGGAAGGGAAGGAATGTTCTAAATTACAGTACTTTAAATAAACTATTCTCCCTTCAACCACTTTAGTCCAATGGGGGAAAAAAGTGATTATTTACTCTCTCAAATAGTTACAAACCTGTATGACTTTCTTCTTTTCCATGCAGTTACAATGAGTACTGAGGCTTTTAAGCTTAAAAAACACTCAGAAATACCAGAGTTATCATAGAAGTAGTCCATTATTAGTAGTATTCTAATCCTTATGTAATGTCCAAGTCTTCGGAAGTTATACAATAGCATTGTTAGAGGAACAGACCGGAATTTAAGTTAATCCAGATCTATACAACATGCTTTTGAGGAAGACATGGACTACTTTAAGACACTTTAATGCTGCTTTTGCATAGTTTTTCAATCTTCAACATATCCATTCATTGCAATTCCATGGAAAACAGCAACAAGCACAATTTTTAGAATTTCTCCTTTTGTTTTCCTCTGAAGAATTAAACTCATGAGGTTCCAAACCTGTCAATGGAAAGAATGCAAAAAACAAAGCTCTTCAGTTTTCAGAGGAATTTCGTTGCCATTCTGAGTGAGCCATTGTCACAAAGACAGGGAAGATTTGAAACTGCCTTTGGCTGTTGAGGGAGCAGAGAGCGCCATGGCAAATTCTTTTTCTTGCTGCCCCACATCCCTCCACATGCTTATGACTTATTTTTAGCCTTGGCCTTGCATGGAACCCTAAAGCAGACCTTTTTCCTCAGGCCTTAGCTCACTCTCTTTTTCATAGAGCCCAGTAACTTTCAGGCCGCTGAGACCTTAAGGAAGCGCTAACACTAGGAAGAGTAAGATGATCTCAAGTCCCTCATCAACAAAGATGTAGGACTTCCACTGTGGATTTGACTAAGCAGAGATGGCCTCACTGGCAGGTAACCAGTTATCAGTTTAAATAGCCATTTGCTGTTTTTTGGAGCCATGTCTTGCCTTTGCCAAATCAATGAAACAGCTGAATGTCTGCCTCAAAGAAAATGTCTGCTTGATTATATGTGTCATGGACCACTTGTTTATAATTTATTCTTTGCAACTTAATGTGTCTCCCGTAATTACTCCTACAGTTTTAATATGTGTTAGTATAGAACATTATATTTAAGATGTATTTGAATTACCTAAGACATACTGTTGGTTATGTAATGTTGAATGTATTATTTAAATATATAATGTGTGTGTGTGTGTATATATATATATATATATATATATATATATATTCATTTTTATCATATTTACTAGTGATCGACCGATATTGATTTTTTTAGAACCGATACCGATACCAATTATTTGCATGTTTATGTGCCCGATAACCGATATGCAGAACCGA
>JAFVLL020040143.1:0-48770 GCA_021397915.2 Tor tambroides | reverse complement strand
TTGGGTTTGCTTCGAATGTTCTTCGACTTTTATACATAATATATTTGTTTATGAATTGTTTATGAATAAAGATTGGTCTTTTGAAAGCAGTTATTGTGAGTTAGATGTTCTCCTCCTATTCAAATTTGACATTGAGGGGTGCACACAACATATTTGCCCACCGGCAACTATAGTTGCCGCACATTCAAATACAATTTTCAAGAAAAAAACAACAAAAACCTGGGGAAAATAAATGCAGAACATGTTCACATAAGACACTTTTAACACAACTATATGCATGAAACCATTCAGAAAAATTTGGGCACAAATGGGTTAATAATAGTGCGTTTAAAAATGCGTTTAATGCTTTTCAGAACATGTTCTGGGTTTTATTTAATACAAATTTATCATCAAAAATGGTGGTAATAAAATGTACAAAACTAATAATTTAATCCTTTAAAGTGTAATGAAATGAAATTTCAACAGCACCACGCTGAAACACCACAAGCAACGAAGCTGCGGCGCTCATCCACGCAGACTTTCTTTTAAATTAAATAGCAGGATTTATTATTCACAGACACTAGTCCATATCACAATTCGATTAAGTGTACTGACCTACCTTTGGTTTATTCATCCAAAATTTGCCAAGGTTCAAAGTAGTAAGGCGTAACAATCTCTCATTTGCTGAATCACATAACGAGTTTGAATCAAGCTCTAAAGATTTGTAAATGTTTTGAAGCTTCATGAAGCTGTGTTTCAAAAACACTAATAAATACACCATTCCCTAAGCATTCGAAAGTTGCCATGTAGGCTATTCTTATTGACATGCATTTTTTATCAATCGATAATTATTAGATAATTTTATACTAACTTTATGCAACTTGCATTTAGATGAGTAGGGATGCTGACAGATTATTCAGGGGGGTTTCACAGAGATGCCATAGCTAGAAGAACCATTTTTGGTTCCCCAAAGAACATTTCAGTGTACAGTTATTAAAAGAAACAACATTTAAATAATCTAAAGGCCCTTTTCCGCTATAAAGACCCTTTTGTGGAATGGAGAGATTCCGTAGATGTTAAAGGTTCTTCATGGAACTAAAGATGCCAATAAACAACCTTTAGAGTTTAGTCCAACTTTAAGTGCTCAGGGCACATTTTAGCAAACACCATAAGACTGTGACATACTGTAGTTTGTTTCATTTCCTTCAGTCTGTCTTTTTCATACCCCGCAGGAATCTTCAATGACACAGAAGAGAGCATTGTCTGCCAAGCGTTCAAGAAATGGTGTGATGAACAGTGTGAAACCACCATGAAACCAGAATAACACAGCACTGGCAATGTTGTCTGATTATATTCCTAAGCAAAAAACATCTGTGCTGCAAAACGAAACACACCAAATGATGAATGAAAACCTCCAGAAATTGTGAAAACCACTCAGTTTTATTTCAATGTCTGTAACATTTTCATTCCCAATACACTTGGCAAGCTTTAAAACCCAACAATGAAATGCTGCTGTCCTCATAAAGCCTCCCAGCGGAAGCTTCACGCTTTGAGTGAAAGGTGACTTTCCCAACAGGTTTAAAGTGGGCCGGCTTCCAGTACTGAATTCATAGGAAATTAATGCTTTATAAAGAAATTCAACCAAAAAAAAAAAAATCAACATTACAAGCTATCTGAAGTCCTTTCTTAAACAATGTTTGGTTAAGCTTCAAAAATATAATACAAAAGTATATTAACAAAAACAAAAACCATCTTTAGCCAAGACACTTCTATAAAAGACAGACTGTGTTTGCTATTAAAAGACGTTTGAAGTTCCACGGAAGCCTGTTTTGAAGGCACCTTTCATTGACGTCACTGATACATATGCATTCATACAGGAGCCTTGTGCTTTACCTGTTACCTGATTGTCTAAAGTATTGCTCAGAAAAAATTGCAATAGCCAGTTTTGCTATAAATCCACAACGAGATACATAACAGTTTCACTGCATATTTAGACTCCACTTGGAATTTGGCAACATTTTAGTAGTCAACACTGTGTAACATTACATTCAGAGGACGACTTTTATTAGTTTCTGTCTATAGGGGAAGGAGTTTATGTAATACACTATTCTTGAAAGTTTTGTAGTGCTTCAAGACACTTCAGCTTTAAGCCAGAATACGATACAATCTTGATCGAACCCTGCGGGTCAGTATTAACTAGGTTTGGTGGTCCTACTGAGAGATCGTCCCCTCTACTTCACCCGAGGACCGAACCCGTTAGGTTCCACAGTCTAAGACTAAGTCTAAAATCACAAATATAGAATAGAACATTTCATTTAAAGGGATAGTTCACACAAAATTGAAAATTAGGAACATCATCTTTTTACTCTCACGTCGTTCCAAACCCATGTACTGTACATTTTTACAAATTTAGGGTTTATTTTTTTGTCCTTTTCGGAAATTGGCAGTCCCTGTGGAAGCCTGTTTCAGCATGGAATAAAAAAAATAAATCGGTAACTTCTCACAATTCAGATTTTTCCCCCCTCAGAATTACAAAAAGAGGATTTTATTTTTTAATTTTGCGGCAGAAGCCAACAAAACTGAGAACGAAAGTCCAGAAAAGTTGCAATTACAGAATTGTGAGATGAAAAAAAATTGCAAATTACCGTTTATATTTTTTATTCGGGAACAAAAACAGAAATAAAAGAGGAACTCTCAATTCTGAGAAGCAAACTCCGAATTGTGAGATATAAACTCGCAATTACCTTTTTTATTTGTGTCTGTTTTGAAAAAAAAAAAAAAAAAACAAAACATTGCGAGATGTAAACTTGAAATTACGAGAAAAATTTTTAGTTCTAAGTTTATATTTTGCATTTCTAACCATTTTTCTAAAAATTATGAGTTTATATCTAACAGTTATGTTTATTTCTGATCTCAGAATTGCAAGAAAACAAGTCAGAATTGTGGGATATTAAGTTGCAATTACGTTTTTAATTATTTTGTGGTGGAAACAGGCATCCATAAGTCACTTTCATTGTATGGAAAAAGAGCAGCATGAATTCTCTGCTAAATATCTCTTTCTGTGTTCCACCATAGAAATAAAGTCATTCATGTTTGGAACGACATGAGGATGAGTGACTGATGACAGAATGTTTTGGGTGAACTATTGCTTTAAGTGACAGATTTGTAATGTAAGGCACTTTACAGTGGTCTGACTATGTTACCTACGCTACACTCTTACAACATCTTTCCATTACACACAGGTTGATTTCTCAACTGAAAGTTATCTTTGCATAGTTCTATGAAACAACACATAATAATTGCACCTACATGATCAAAATAGTGGCACAAATTGGATGCTACTCAAAGGCAAACATCAGTACATCTGAGTTGAGCACAGTAGAAATATACAGTAACAGTACAGCTTATTATTACAAACATAGTCAGTCATTTTACACCATGTAAGAATTTAAAAACCCAAACAAGTGTTAGAATAAAATATAAAATATTTTTTCTTTGTATTTTCTTTTTTTTTTTTAATCTTCAACATATTATCATTCTTCCAGTGTTTTTGCCACCAATATAGATATATAAAAAAATCCCAGATCTTTCTCTTTAATAAAAAAAAAATAAATAAAAAAAATAAAAAAAGAATCTGGGCCAGTGTAATTAAAATGTATGGCATATTAAAACAGAAATTAATTAAAATGTTAGATTAAAAAATGTTTTAAGGGTAATAAATTGGAATTTCAAGGTTTGAGTTATTATATGACTGTTCCTTTAGTCTTCAAATATGTGTTAAGAAATGATTTCACATTCTTAAGGATTATTTCAAGCTATGCACTGTGAGATGCACTGTGTTAAAATGCATCCTCAGGGTATCTTAAGAAATGCATGAGGTGAAATACATTTGCATAACTATATAGGCACTGCATATAATCACAAGAAGAGTTTTTGAAGGCTTTCAGCAGAGTTAAAACTGAATATTGCTTGGCACATTCCACAGGACATCTGAAAATCTGTTGGATTTTTCAAATGCTGTGTGCAAACTGTCCTTCCACATGTGCATTTCTTCAGCCGCTGGGCCTAAAGATTATTCCACAAATCTACTGTGCCACGTGACATTCTCCTGGACCAGAAACATTAATACTGAGAGAATATTGCCAATGATTAATAATTGAATGAAATAATTTAGGGTCAGCTGTTTCAGATCAGCCTCATAGCAAACATACTTTGTCCATCTATTGGTCGTGTGTGTTTTCAACTGGAAGATACAATTTGCTCAAAAGTTTCCTTTACATTCAACAGAAATTTTCACAACATTTATGAATTAGTTACGATTAATGCAGCTATGCTAAGGGAGCATTTCACCCAAAAATGAAAAATAAAAATAAAATAAAATAAAACAATAATAATTTACTTCCTTCACATTTTTACAATGAGAAACCAAAAAAACTTTCATTTGGCCCCTTCATTCAAGTGCTTGTTTCACGCATGCTCATATCACTGGCTTCAGCCGAACTGTTTCCTCAGTTCAGTGACTGTTGGAGGAACTGGAGCACTGAATCAGTTCATTCATCATAGGATCAGATACGCAACGCCATTTTGGCTCAGTTCGAGTCGGAGTGACTGTCGGACATTTGAAAGTGAGTTTTGATTGAGCAACTTGTAAATATGTGCTGCTTGAGCCATGAACTGTTTCAGATGCTTCAGTCTGATTTGGTGAATTGGTTCAACTAGTTCACTAAAAAGAATCAGTTCGAAAGAATGATTCATTCACGAACTGAACATCACTCTGGACCGTTTGCCTGAGGCTCTGGATTACAGTAATAATATTGTAAATAATGTTCAGTTTCTTGCACAGACTGATCGTTTCGCTTCATAAGACCTCAATATATCAATATATAATTTTGTGTTGCCTGATACGCTTTTTCGACTTTCAAAGTGACGGTAGCCGTTGACTTGCATTTTATGAATCAACAAGGACCACGGTTTCAGCTAAAAATCTTCTTTACTGTTCTACTGGAGAAAAACGCCACCTGGATCTTGGATGACCTGAGGGTGAGGGAATTAACTACATATTTTCATTTTTGGGTGAACTATCCCTTTAAACATCAACTGTCTGTCACTACACGTTAAATGGGAAGCATTATGCTCAAGTCATTCCTTTACAAGGATATATAAAAAAGAGAAATATTCTTCTAAACTGTGCGCACACACGCTACTGTACAACCAAAGAAATCACCTTTCAAGTGCACTTTTATACTATCCCAAAGTTGATTAAATTGTACTCTAATACACCTATGTGAAGTTACACAAATCAATCTTTTTATGATACTGACCTTGATTATTTTGATATTATTATAACACAATGAAATTTGGGTAGACGAAACTGGAATAAGGTTAAAATACAATAAAATAAAATGAGTGTAAACATAAAAATAATATTATTTTGCACTTGACAAAACAGGCCGTGCTTCTTCCTTAGCAGTCAATGGTGTTACCGGAAAAACACGACAATGACCAGCAGCCCTGAACAGCCAAACGAAGGTTTCCTTGCACTAACAAACATGCTCGATTTCCTCCATGTTCACGCTGTCCTTACAGCTGCTTTCGTTCGAGGCTCCGGACGAGACGGAGGTGAGGAGTGGGTCGCTTGTTGCTACAGATGACAATGTGTCGTCCATCAGGATGTCGTCGAGTTTAGCGCCATGCGCCTTTGGGACAAGACCATAAGCATCGGTGGAAGCGCTAGAGTCGTTAAAGGTGATTGTGCCGTCGTTAAGGTCTAGGGTGCTGGAGCGGCCCATGTCGGGGCAGGAAGGGTGCGAGTGAGGGTACATGTCCTGGGTGCAGTTGCCCAGGACCTGCTCCTGTTTGATGTTCCGGGCTGCTAGCTCTGATGAGCAGAGTGCAGACGAGGCGACGGCCAGTCCGTGAGCACGAGCCTGGATTTCCAGCTCCTGGATTAGCATTCAACGGATAGACAACAAAGCATTAACTGAAACATATACTGTAACTAACTTAATGAACCCACAAATTGCCTCTTTTCTGGATATATCTAAATCAAAATTCTGAATTAAAATATTTTTAAAATATAAGGTAATAAAATGATTAAATAATTAAAACATAACATTTAATTTGCATATTAAAAATATCAACAGTAAAATATAGAACAAACTGATGCTGGGTATTACAAATACACCAGTGACCCTCAATCCTAAATATGTGCTTAGAGAACAAATTATTTAGTGTTACTAACACAGAGCACTACATTATTTCAACCTCATCACAGTGATATTCATATACTTATTTATTAATTAAACAATAACAATACCTGTACCTGTACAGATAACAATATATGTGTCTTTGGTGTCACACATACAGTAATTCATGTAAGGTCATGTAGGTCATGTAAGGCATAATCAATTGATTATCCCGCTTATTCCATGGTCTTTTGGCAAGTAATAGACAAGTTAAAACTTGTCTTGCTCTTTGCAGTGCAATATTTGACCGAATGGGTAAAAATGACAGTTATTTTCGTCAGTTAAGGCTCGTTAGCGCTAGCATTCTGCCAGCTTCAAATCAGACACAGAGGTGAAACAGTGCGTAAGACCACGTTTATTTGAATGAATTATAGCATGTATTTCAATTAATTATCGATTGATCGCGAGAGAGAGATAGAGGACAGTTGTATGTACCTGCTTGCTGCGTCTGCACATCTCTCTCTACAATAAAATTACTTCAAAAACAGCGATTTTATCACCTCGTTGCTGGGGAATATAAAGTAGCGATCTAGCATCTATCTTTTATTTTATTAATAAAAATCACGGGGAAGCGTTGGAAGTTTATGTGTGTGTGCAGCGCAATCTGCCCTCTCTCTCTCTCTCTCTCTCTCTCTGTGTGTGTGTGTGCGAGCGAGTGATACGTGTGTGATAGTGTGCATCAATTAAAGCAACGCATTAATATGGAACAGTGATTAAACTGACTTGGAACTACCTGTGCATTAAACGGTTATACTGCATACCTGCCAGCCAATCAGAATCCAGTATTCAGACCGACCATGGAATAAGACAAAAATTTCTAATATTGACGGCTAATAAAAACTGGCTAATGAAGTTGAAAGGACAAATCATTAATAATAACAAATTTTAAAAAAAAAATATTCAAGGTGAAACATTTCAAACATTTAGTTCTAGTCATTGAAATTTACCCTAGTGAAAAAAGAAACATACTTAACTGTACTGAATGTGCACTTGTAGTGTATTTCAATCTTAAAAGTATAATTTAAAAAAATACTTGTAGATAATTTAATATTAATAAAGTAACTGGCCACTTACAGTGGTACACTGAATTTCTTTCTCCTGTTGAACACAAAAGAAGATATTTTAACTAAAACATGGTTACCAACAGTCTTCAAAATATCTTCTTTTGTGTTCAACAGCTGAGAGAAACACATACAGGTTTGGAACAACTTGAGGGTGAGTAAACAATGACAGGATTTTGTTTTTTGTGTGAGCTGTCCCTTTAAGTATATTCTAGAGATGGATGAGATGACTTTTGTCGCATTAGTTATGTGAACATAAAAAAAAATAATCTTGGACATGATTTGAATATATTAAGGGGTCAAAAAATAAAAAAGTAACACTTGGTACCTTTGTGGTCACAAATGACTGTGGGAAAAAAATAGCTCATAAAAATTATATAAGTATTGCATAATATCATAAAATCCCCTCAAAATTCTAAATAATAAACAAAAAAATATTATTGAAAAAAATATATATATTACATTGATTTTCCTGGGGGGAAAAAGTTACATTTCATGGCTTTGATCACTGTTTGAAGTGTGACCCAAAAATGAAGAGGCCCAGAGGTTAAAGTGTATTATTTCCATAATAAATATGCTAAAGTTCATTTCTTTTTCACAAGGGTAATTTTGGTCAGTGTACTATTTCCGTATGCCATTCCACTGCATGTTATAGTTGTATTTTATAGCTGTATATTGACTGTTGTCCAGGGATCTGGGATGTGTCTGAACTGACCTGTATCCTGAGCATCAGGTGGCGGTTGGCGTGTTCCAGCTTCTTCTGACGGTTCTCCAGCTCTTTGGCACGCTGCTGCTCTCTCTGAAGTTTCCTGATGTAATCCACAGAGGCCTTCAGAATAGTGCCCTTGTTCCAGCGCATGTCCCTGAGCAACACACACAAGCAGCTGACACCAGCACATCTGATAGACTCTCTATCAACAGCACTAATAGCATGTATTCATCTGCTTCATGTGTAAGTCTGTATCTACTGAACGCTGCGGTGCTTACGGGTCATTAGATTTAGGAATCATAGTCCCCAGTTCTTTGATTCGATCGTTAATGTTGAATCTCCGTCGCCGCTCAACTGAAACAGATGAAAAATGTGTGTTATATTACACACTTGTATTTATAAACTCAAACAAAATCACATTTACAGTAATTCACTTACAACCAAAGTCTATGGGACAAAGACTATAACTTAATTATGTCATTTTTACAAACTTGAGGGACGAATGAAAATGGGTTTCTGTTGTAAAACTGGAACAGTGTTTCAGGATGCTACCCTACATAAAAAAAGCTAACTCACTTAGGTTATGGTTGTCCTTTTTTTGCCTTTCCTTTGCGAGAGCGCGAACTTCTGCCTCTGAAAAAGAAAAAGGAGTGTGAGAAGAGAAACTGAAAGCAGGACGTTTATCTGCCATATGTTTTGGCACCCTTGAAATGTCACTGCAGTCATCTTAAATAGCATTTTTTCCCTCACCAAAAACCCTTTCCCACAAAATCATTTCCTGCATAGATTATGACCAACAGTTTTTTTTGTTTTTTTTTGCATAAAGTACCCAGACAACCTGCTACATATGCAATAAATCATTGTATGGAATACTGTATCCCACAATGCAATGTGCTAGACATGCCTCTTTTTTAGCCTAGTTTTACATCAAATCAAACTAAAAATGCAAAATAACTATTTATTTATTTCCAAGATGATGGTTGCCACTTACATACAACTTTACGAGGTCCCATGACAATGTAAAAATGAAATGTTTATTGTGGAATAATACCTACTGTTTTACATACTACTTTTTAAAAATAGTAGCCAGCATGTAGTGTATACTACACATGATTTTTTTTTAGCAGTAAGCTAGTATTTAATTCTAAACATGACTGAACTTGAATGGAAAACAATTTTATATAACAATTTAACAATTCTATATAACAGTATATACACAAGTTTGAGTTCAGTAAGTTTTTTTAATACATTATTCAACAAGTATGAAAGCTTGTTTCCGCCACTGAATGAAAAATATAAAATGTAGTTACAACTTATCTCACAATTTAGATTTTTTTTCTCTGATTGCATGATATTATAACAAATGCGTGTTATAAATTTAGAATTGAGTGATACAAAGTCACAATTGTGAGGTATAAAGTTAGAATTGTGAGCTAATTTTTCCCCCTTAGAATTTATAACTCACAACTGGAGTTTATATCTCACAATTCTGAGAAAAAAGTCAAGATATAAACTAAGAACTCTGCCTTTTTTCTCACAATTCCGAATTTGTATCTTGAAATTCTGACTTTTTTCTCAGAATTGTGAAAAAAAGTACAAATTGTGATATATAAACTTGAGATGAAAAATCAACATTGATAATCAGAAACAATAATAATAATCAAAAATGTTTCTTGAGCAGCAAAATCAGCATATTAGAATGATTTCTGAAGGATCATGTGACACTGAAGTGTGTAAAAAAATTATATATAAACTTTACACACCTAATGTGCCAGTATGGGTAAATCTAATCCATAAAACAATTTTTATCCATAAAATGATTACGTTTCTGTTTTGTTAACAGACATGCAGACAAGGAGAGAAATCTTCAAACGTACCCACAGGAAACCCTTCAGGCCTTTGATAGCTCTCAAACTTGCTACAGGAGCTGGGCTTGTCCATCATGTGCATCATGGCTGGAGATGGAGTAACTATGTAGCATACGAGCATATGTTTTCAATCTCTCACTCATATCATCATTCACATGACATTTCTACCGACTTTAAAAGGTGAAACACATTTCAGTACATCGTCAAAAGGCCTGGAGGGTCTTAGATTGTGCAAAACTGCATTAACTAATTCATATGACACTCACCAGAGAATTCCCTTTTAATGTTGGGCAGGTTAGCAGGGCACGAGTTACTGATAGAGATTCCCGGAGGCGGCATGCCTGGGTTACTATACATGTCCAAGAGGTTCGCTGACACGGGGATCTAGAAACACAAGAACATGTATTGTCTCTTTTTTTTTTATCCTTTTTGGAGCTCACTTGTGTGGAAAAGAGCAGCATGTGTGTTCAGCCTACGACATGAGAGTGAGTAAATGAAGACTATTCACTATTCCTCTGCAGACAGACATCAGGTGTTGACAGCTGGATCGCACAGCTTTCTGCTATACTGACACCAGCCACAGCTCTGATTGTGTGAGATGACAGAAAGAGACAAAGTCTCACCAAGTTCACTGCTAATATAAAAATACACTCGAGTCACTGTAGTTCTTGAAACTTGTAGACAATGTTGGGGAAAGTTATTTTTTAAAGTAATGCATTGCAACATTGCACTACTCCATAAAAAAAAAAAAAAAAAAAAAAAATTGCATTACTCCATTACTTTTTATGGAAAGTAATGCATTATGTTACTTTTGCTTTACTTTTTGTCACCTGGGCTGGGCTTGCTTGTTAGTTTTTTAATAACAAAAACCACAAAAGTTGTATTTTTGGCAACTGTAAAGGCCCTTTCACACCAAAAGTGAAATGAATAAGCCTCGGGCTGAAGGAAGTGTGTCTGCCTCTGCACTTATGCCCAGTTTCTCTCAACATGGAGAGCTGTCAGTGAATAAATGGGAAAACAAAGTAATTTGGGTTACTTACACTATATTGCCAGAAGTATTGGGACACCCCCTTCTAATGAACAGGTTTGACTACTTTAGTAATTTCCAATGAAAGCAATGATATTCTAGGGAAGCAACAGTTTGGTCAAGAGCCTTTTCTATTCTAACATGACAATGCCTCTGTGTATAAGGCAAGGTTCAAAAAGAAATGATTGATTGAGTCAGTGTGGAAGAACTTGACTGGTCCAAGTCCTAATCCCAGTTGAACACCTCTGGCGTGACTGTAAATGCAGACCTTGAGCCAAAAACTCATCACCAAACACCAATGACTTGTACATACACTATATAGACAAAAGTATTGGGACACCCCCTTCTTTAGAACAGAAAAAAGGCACTTCCGAAACTGTGGCAACGAAGTTGGAAACATAATTCATGTATTTAAAAATTGCATTTCCATCTCTGTTTCAACAATTTTGGAAGCGTCTAAAATGACTGTACCCATATGTACAAGTCACTGGTGTTTGGTGATGAGTTTTTGGCTCAAGGTCTGCATTTAAATAGTCACACCAGAGGAGTTCAGCTGGGTTTCTGCAGACCAGTCAAGTTCTTCCACACTGACTGAATCATTTCTTTTTGAACCTTGTCTTATACACAGAGGCATTGTCATGTTAGAATAGAAAAGGGTCCTGTCCAAACTGTTGCTATAATATTAGAAGCGCACAATTTCCTAGAACATCATTATATGCTTTAACATTAAGATTTATACTCATGGAAATTACTAAAGTAGTCAAACCTGTTCATTAGAAGGGAGTGTCCAAATACTTTAGGCAATATAGTGTATTTGAAATATAACTCAGATATTTTCTTGCAAATTTAAAATTAATGCATCATATTACTATTTATTTGAAAAAGTAATCTTATTATGTAACTCGCTTTTAAAGCGCTACCCCCAACACTGCTTGTAGTTCTTGAAGTTCTTGATCAGGGTTTAGCTGGTTACTTAACTAAACTAAATTATGTAATTATATTAACTGTTCATTTTTTTTACTAATGTTTTGCTTTTTTGCAAGCAAAATAAAACAAATAACAAATAAATAATAAATATTTCATTATAGTAACCGTTTTTTTGCAAATAAATTTAACTAAATACATATTTTGTATTACATTTCTACTGTTTTTTGTAAGCTAAATAAAATAAAACAAAACAAATCTATATATCTGTCACACCATCACCCTGTTTTGACTTTGGTTGCCTGTCTTGTTCATTGACCTAGTTTCTGTTTCCCCTTGATTGCCTTAGTTAGTTCACCTGTGTCTAGTTAATTTAGTCGTTAGTTCCTCTTCTGTTTGTATAAATTCCCTTCTTTTAGTTCTCTAAGTTGCCGGTTATTGTCGAATGTTACCCTGTGTGTGTGCGCGTGTGAGCGAGAGAGCGCGCGCGCGCGTGTGTGTGTGTGTGTGAGAGTGTGTGTGAGAGAGAGAGAGAGAGAGAGAGAGTGAGAGTGAGAGTGAGAGTGAGAGTGAGTGGTGTGTGTGTGTGTGTGTGTGTGAAAGAGAGTGTGTGTGTGTACTTGTTTTGTCTATCCTGGTGGGGACTTAGACCTGAATACACACAGCCTCATGGGGACTTGTGTCACGGTGGGGACCTAAATTGAGGTCCCCACGGGTAAACAAGCTTATAAATCACACAGAATGAAGTTTTTTGAAAATGTAAAAATTCAGAAAATTTTCCTGTAAGGGGTAGGTTTAGGTGTAGGGTTGGTGTAAGACGATAGAAAATACGGTCTGTACAGCAGAACAACATTATGCCTATGAGAGTCCCCACAAGGATAGCAGAACAAGTGTGTGTGTGTGTGTGTGTGTGTGTGTGTGTGTGTGTGTGTGTACTGGTTTTTGTGGTTTACGGGGACAAAATTTGTTTAATGACATGGGTATGACAGAGGTATTACAATTTGAAGGTGGTTTATGAGGACACTGCCTATGTCCCCGTAATTCAAAAGGCTTAAAAAACATACTAAATGGAATGGCGCTTTTTTGAAAATCTAAAAATGCAGAAAGTTTCCTGTAAGGGGTAGGTTTAGGTGTAGGGTTGGTGTAGGGCAATAGACCATACAGTTCGTATGGTATAAAAACCATTACGCCAATGGAGAGTCCCCGTAAACCACAAAACAAACATGAGAGTGTGTGTGTGTGTGAGAGAGAGAGAGTGCGAGTGTGTGTGTGTGTGTGTGTGTGTGTGTGTGAGAGAGAGAGAACCCTTCCTTGTTCTTGTGGATTTAATAAATATCTGTTTGGATTATCTTCATCGTGCGCATCTCAACTTGGCACCACGCAGCCGCGTAACAAAATCATTTAATTAATTCTTTTTTGCCAGCAAAATTATATAAAAACATATTTCATTATATTATCACTGTTTTTTGCTGTTAGCAAGCAAACAATAAAATATAATAAAATAATTAATATTTCATTTCATTACTTGTTTTTTTGCAAGCAAAATTAAATAATTACATATTTTATTATATTACTACTGTTTTTTGTTTTGGCAAGCAAAATGAAATAAAACAAAACAATATAAGACAATGAATATTTCATTATATTAACAGTTTTTAAGCAAATTGAAATAAATACATATTTCATTATATTACTACCGTTCTTTGCAAAATAAAAATAAAAGATAAAAATAGAAGATTATATAATATATTTTTATTATATAATAAATTATACAATAAAATATTTCATTATATTAAATGTTTTGCAAGAAAAATTAATTATACAGTTACACAGTTTTTTTTTTGCAAAAAAATAAGCAATAAAAAATAAATAATGTAGTTCTATAACTATATAGGGCTCTTAAAAGCATGAAATAGTGTGATATATTTTTCAATGGTAGTCATTAGTCAAGGGTTTGCAACTGTGCTTCTGGTGACTTCAGCAAATCAGCACAACATACACATACAGTATGAAAATATGCCTCCTTCCACGTACTCAGATTAGTATTTACAACAGCTGAAGATGTAAAAATGAATAAGTGAGGTAACAGAAGAAAGTATAACAGTGTATATACCGTGTTGGCCATCTGAAGTCCGGGGTCCAACGACAGTCCCATGATGTCATCATTGTAACTGGATTCCAAACTAATGATGTCGTCAATGACATCGTCCATCTGAGAAAAATCAAAAGCAATAAATATCATCAGCTGTTAGAGCTCATCCGCTCAGCTACAGGATAACGCATAGTGAAGTCAATTAACCCTGGAATAAGAGTTCAAATCAACCCATAGCTATGCTGAAAAGCACTGGTTAATCTGACGCACATCCTAAAGAGCTGTGTATTTCCTCTCAGTGTGCCAATGCCAGACTCTGTCTAATCTATTAACACTTGTTTTAGCACATCTCTCTCTCTCTCTCTCACACCGTGAGCTGTGACGCAGTCCACGCCAGCTGCTTCGGCGAGACGTTCACAGAGACGCAAACCGTGAGTCTGGAGTCGCTTTTATTGATTAGCAGGTAATGAGCTCTAAAATGACATCTTCATAATGTCTCTACCTATTTATACATCATTTACTGATGCCGCTGGATTTGTGGGAAATGTGTTTGCTGTGCTCTTGGCGAACCTGTCAGGATCCTGTCGCCTCTGTCTAGTCTTGTTTATGGCATTCATGTTTTGTTCTTGTCTTTGTGTTGAGCACATGCTTTCTGTTTTGTTCATTTGCCATGTGCTCAGTATTACATCTTGGCTCATTTTTAGCCTCCTCATTTCCTCCCCTTTATATTCTTCTTGTGTGTTTTGTCCTGGCCTGGTTTGTCTTCTCAGTCCCGTCGGTCAGTCTTGTTATAGTCCAGCTGGTATAAACCCTACCAAAGGACCTTTTGGTTTGGCTGTGATCCATTATATGTTCATGCCCAGTTTTGTGTGATATTTTTATGACGTCAATTCAAATAAAGATTAAAATTTGTGGTTAATCTGATCAAGAAAACAACATTCGGTTGGCCAGACAAGGCCTGCCACTGAAATGATGAGTCAAAATGATGAAACTGTCAAATTATGTTCTGATAAAATACATAAACTAAAACCAACAGTTGTTTTATTGAGAAACCATACTATTTTTACACCTTACAATTCATATAAATACAATTTTGAAATATCAGATATAAATAAATAGAAAGCGCTGAAGAGGAATATTTTGTCATTACCTCTTTCTCGCAGTTGGAGTTGAGGGTCAGTAAGGCCATGGGACTGTTGGGGGCGCTGTTGCCCGGCCCCGGAGGCATTCCCCCGTGGTCAAGGGCCTGGCTGGGGCACGGCAAGCTCACGGCCTGCGAGCCGAGCTTTCCTCCCAGCGTGGTGGACAGATACGCCTTCACCTGCTGCCTCTGAGCCTGCTGGATGTGATACTTCGTGGGGTTTTCAAGATGTGTTTGAACCTTCAGACAGACAGAGAGAGTCACAGACAGGAAATAATCACACATCACACATGATGAGGAAGTACCATGTAACACATTTAAGAGTTTAATTCTTTCTTTTTTTTTTAGTTAACATCTAAAAACTAGATTTTTCTTTATTTTCCTGTTATGCAAATGTTGCTGTTTTTTCTGTTGTTTTTATATTTGTGAAATAAAATAGACACACTAAACCACACACCTTTTTTTTTTTTTTAAATCTAAGATCCACTTATTAATATCAGTGCTTTTTCTTGCACTTAAAAAATAATTACAATTTTGTAAAAATAGACTATTTTCTTTAAGTAAAAAATTTCACGAAATATACATTTTTTATTATCTCTTTTGGTTATTTTCTCTATTGGTGCTGTTATGTAAATTGTTTTTTCCCCCTTATGAAATAAAATTATTTTGTAGATCTAAAAATTACAGACAAACAACCAGCAAAGTCTAAAATGTCTAAAATGTTCTAACTTTTAACCCATTTGTAATAAAATATCTATTTTTAATAATGTATTTTATGATATTACTTAACAACAACAACAACAACAATAGGTAACACTTTATTTTAAGGAGTCCATGTACTTACTATTATAATAACAATACATTATGCAAAATTACATGCAAGTAACCCTAAGCCAAACCCTAATCCTAACCCTAATCATACAGTAAGTACATGTAGTTAATTACTCAGTACTTAAATGTATAATTTTTCTGCAACAACGACACCTTAAAATAAAGTGTAACCCAATAATAATAATAATGATAAAACACTAAAGACAATAACCTGAATCATTTTATCCCACATGTAACTTCCAAGAATTCTGTAATCAGTTCCTTCATCAAATCAGTAATAATTACTGTAATTTTCCAAAATAGCCTCCCATTCTATTCCTAGCTCAGTTATTCATCTCTTAAGAGTCCTCAAGTTCCTCCTCCACATGAGCCATGCAAACATAATGACCTTTACACTCAGAGGTCACGCCTCAAACCACACTTGACACACTTAACAGGTGTGCAGGACAAACAGGACAAGCCCTAGAGTACAGACTGCAGTTTTAGTATAGGTATTATACAATTTATACTATTATAAATTATGTTTGATCACTTTACTGTTGTGAATGAATCCTCAACTATTTGATCAACTGAAGCGAGTATCTATTAAATTGACTTGACCAATAAAGAATGCAGCTGGTTGTGCCTAAAAAGGAGTGAATAGCTGATTAGTTTTGCCTGTTGGACAATTAACACAAGACACAACAAACACTACTGAACTTGTGCTGTTTATGTCAAAATATGCCTTTATGGAGCAACTGTGACGTCAATGTCAGGTTAAAACAATGGAGTCTTTCTGTGGCTCCTAGTGAGTGACTCCAGCCGCAAGCGTCTCCCACCTCCGTCCTGCGAACAGAAGAGAGGCTCTGCCTGCCTCATTCAGATCTGAGCGCTGCAAACGTGAGAAAGACTGTCGAAACGCACGCGTGATCTTTCACAGCTGAACCGTCACTTACATTTCCAGCTGTTCTCTGAGGAACGATAAAGTATGCATGACTAAACCGAATGTGAAGCTCATAACAACACTGCTCTGAAAACAGCGTCCAGTGTCTGTGCTAGTATGAAGGAATTTCTGTTTGGATTTTTCACAGGTGTTTTACCTGCATTTTAAATATTTTTAATTGTGTGTTGTATTGTTTTGTGTTTATGGGTGAAAGGAAATGTCTATAAATGTCCTGGCAGAAAATTACTCGTATCTTTTTCATTTTTCTAAAAATGTTATTCTTTCAGTGTGGGCACCACAGACTTTCACTGTACCAAACACGCACACGCACAAACTCACTCACACACACACACACACACACACACACACACGTTTGTTTTGTGGTTTACGGGGACTCTCCATAGGCGTAATGGTTTTTATACCGTACAAACTGTATGGTCTATTGCCCTACACCAACCCTACACCTAAAAAAAACCTACCCCTTACAGGAAACTTTGTGCATTTTTAGATTTTCAAAAAAACACCATTTAGTATGTTTTTTAAGCCTTTTGAATTACGGGGACATAGGCAGTGTCCTCATAAACCACCTTCAAATTGTAATACCTCTGTCATACCCATGTCATTAAACAAATTTTGTCCCCGTAAACCACAAAAACCAGTACACACACACACACACACAAATTTTCCAAAATATCTTCTTTTATGTTCCACAGACGAAAGCAAGTCATTCAGTTTGGATCGACACGAGGGTGAGTAGATGATGACAGAATTAGAATTTTTGAGTGAAATAGCCCTTTAAACAATTCTCACTATTAACTAGTTACTTATTAACATGCCTATTATTAACATATTGGCTGTTTATTAGTGCTTATAAAGCACATATTCTGCATGACCATATTCTACATCTCTAATCCTACACAATACCTAAACTTAACAACTACCTCAATAACTATTAATAAGCAGCAAATTAGGAGTTTATTGAGGCAAAAGTCATAGTCAGTGGTTTGTTAATAGCAAGAATTGGACCTTAAAATAAAGTGTGACCTATTTTTCTTATGTTTCTAGTTCTAATGCATCCAGGGAGCAGAATATCTTATAGACTAATAAGGCCTGTTCACACCAAGCACGATAACTATAAAGATAACGATAAAGATATAGTTCTAAAAATCATTCTCAATATTAAAGAATAGCAGAGTCCACACCACAACTATAACGATAAAGGCACAGAGAAACGATATCGTTGGAATCACTTTCAGAACGATTTTTTTCCAGCTGATGAACGATACAAACATTGACAGCCAATCAGAATCCATCCTGCTATAACGAGCTGGAGAATTTAAAGCGGCAGACGTGCGTGCGCTTAGATATCCAAAGATATCGTCTGCTGGTGTGGGCGTTAATATCGTTATCTTTATAGTTATCGTTCTTGGTGTGAACGGGGCTTTTTAGAGGTTGACTTTTTAGACTTGGGACAGTAAGCGACCACCTAGCAACCAGCAAAAACACTAGCAAACACATAGCAACACTGAGAACCAATGAAAACCAGAACAATATAGCATGCTGTTGAGCTTGTCATAACAAAAATCTAGTTGTTTAACTCGTTGCTTAAATTATAAGATTGTATGATCTCTAAGAAACAGAGAATTAGCAATAAATAAACAAAGACAATTCAAATTTAAACAATTCTGGTCACTCTTTATTTTAAGGATCAATTCTCACTATTCACTAACTATTAACTACGACTTTTGCCTCTATAAACTCCTAATTTGCTGTGTATTATCAGTTAGTAAGGTAGTTGTTAAGTTTAGGTATGAGGTTGGTTAAGGGATGTACAATATGGTCATGAAGAATAAGGCATTAATATGTTTTATAAGTACTAATAAACAGCCAATATACTAGTAATATGCATGCTAGTTAATAGAGCGTTGGTCCTTAAAGTGTTATCACAATTCAAATATAGTAATTTATCAAACAACATGAAACTGTGAATTATAAAATGTAATAAATTACATTTTGTAATATATTCACATAGAAAACAGTTATTTTAAATTGGAATAATATTTCATAATATTACTTCTTTTTTTCAAATAAATGTAGCATTGGTGCACATAAGAGACTTCTTAGGGCAGACCTTCCATCTTTTCTCTTGAAATAAGAGGGGTTTATTCTCAGCATGGCCTGAAGGGATGGACTGGAGTCAGAGGTTGAGGAAGTCAAAGCTTCAACCATAAAGCTGTAACAATTCTACCCCAAGGCAAGAATTAAGCAGAGCACATTCAAAGCATGTGCTGTGCTATATATGCATACTTCTGAATGGCATCCATAAACAATCATGAGACTTTATGAAAGACTTGTTGAAATGGCCATTTACAGCTTTGGTTGAGCCAATGCAACTCAACACATCCCTCCATTAACCACAGATTACTGAATGCTCTGTGTAGTGCTGCTAATCAAGCTTACTTATAAAGTAAAATGGTTTTCGATGGTTTTTATCAAGCAGATCTGGCTTGTCTGCACATATCCAACTTTGCAAAAATGGATTGAGAGGTGTCTCGTCAGGTTTGATGACAATAGCTCACACATGGTTGTCTTGTGATTGACGTCAAGTCTGGAGCGACACATCTTGGTATGCCGTATTTTATTGATTGCAAATGAATTTTTTTCAGTTATTTTTGGTGCTTTACAGTCTCAGATCACTTTCAATGTACAGAAAATAGCAGCTCAGATATTCTGCAAACTTCTGCTAAAACCTCTGCTAAATTATTGTTTGGTTATGTACGGTATGAAGTTGAGTAAATGATGTATTTCCTGTTTGCGCGAACTATATTCAAGTCAATCGCATTGGATTATGTGCATACTGCAGTCCCAAATCTAAAGTTCAATAACAAACCGTTTCCTGCGGCTGAAAGTTTCTCAAGCATGTTTTTGGTAAAGGACATGCTCAAGCAATTGAGAGGGCAAAAGGCAAATAACAAAGCTTGGCCTTCTTCGCCTCGTCTTTGCTTGTCTTGTGTGCTGGTCTTTGCCGCCGGCTAGATACTGTCACAAGAACATCCTCCTCAATGCTGAGACTGCAAGAATGAGACACACTGTCTGGGGTTTAGAAGATGCACTAGTGCAGCACTGAACTATCATGTCGCATGTGTATAAAAATGTTTTTGCTTAACATGGACAAGACTCTCATTGATTCGCTCGGGTGTTCTTACTAGTGCTCGACGGATGCCGATAGATGAATCACACGTTATATACTAACAGTCAAAAGTATGGAATAATTCAGTTCTTTTAATATTTTTGAAAGAAGTCTCTTATGCTCAGTGAGGCTGTATTTATTTGATCAAAAATATTGTCAGAATTAAAAATTAAAACTATTTTCTATCTGAATGTAACTTTAAAATGTAGTTTATTCCTGTGATGCTCCAGTCTTCAGTGTCACATGATCCTTCAAAAATCATTCTAATCTGCTGATTTCCTGCTCAAGAAACATTTCTGATTATTATCAATGTTGAAAACAGTTGTGCTGCATCATATTTTTGTGGAAACTGTATGATACACTGATTGGTTCAAAAGTAAGATTTTTTTTTTTTTAAACAAAAAGATTAAGATTACAACACTTTTATTTTAATTAAAAAGGACTGATCAAAAGTGACAGCCAAGACATGCATAATTTAATATAATTTCCATTTTAAATAAATGCTATTCTTTTGAACTATCTATTCATCAGAGTTCTGAAAAAAAGTATCACAGTTTCCACAAAAATATCAACCAAATTAGCACATTATAATGATTTCTGAAGGATCGTGTGAAATAAATAAATACATAAAGCTAGCAAGCAAGCAAGCCTTGGTGTGCATTAAAAATTTGTTTCAAAAATTGTTAAAAATCTTACTGGACCCAAACGTTCAAGATTAAAGGTCACTGCACTGCACAGTCTGAAATTGTCGTACGAAATTTTCGCATGTTGAAAAATAAATACGACCTCACGTTATGTCAATCACGTTTACACACTGCCTCCGAAACTTTCGTCCGTCATAAAAAAATTCGGATCAGTTTCGATTTTCTGCATTTTCGCATCCGTAGCATGCATTTTCATAGGAAAGGATGAGGAATGCGAAAAAAAATGAAAATTTCGGACTCGGTGTGCAATGACCTTTACTATAGAAAAGAAAAATGAACATATCCATGGATAAAAACATAGATTCAGTTTTCTGAAATGTTTTAAATGAGTGAACACTTTTGTACCTTTTAGGTTCTAATACACACATTTAAGGTACTATTATGTACCTTTAAGGTACCAATATGGACATTTTAGGAGTCTACAATCTCATGGAGTTCACAAATGCGAATGAAAAAAGGCCTAAATATGGCAAAGTTTGAAGCAAGGCTTCAGTGATTAAGGTTAAAAATAAAGATTCTGTCATCATTTACTCACTGTCATGTCATTCCAAAACTATACTGTTTTTAGACAGAGAACACAAAGTGACATTTTTAGCAGAATGTCCAGGCTGCTCTTATCCATACACTACAAATAAATGGAGACTGAAGCTGTTGGGCTCCAAAAATTGCAATAATTACCACTAAAGTACCATAAAAGTATCCACACTGACTTGTGTGCTAATAATATTCTCTAAGTTTTCTAAAAACATACAAAAGTGTTGCGTGAAGAGATCAAAAAATAATCGCTATTCACTGAAAATCTTACTCTCTGCCACAGCTTTATACTTTTCCTCAAACACTACTGATGATGATGATATTAGAAGCAGATTTGGATTATGATACAATGGCAACGGTTTCACATACTAGTACAAACTATATGTTTAAGACCTCCTTTTATGAGGCATCAAAAGTCAAATCCATAAGCTGTGTCGCTAAACATATTTCTTGTGTTTTGTGTATTTTCTTTGAAATATTGTGAACAGGCAATGGTGAAATTGATCCCTCGGCTATGATCCTACATCCCACTTTTCCAGCTTATTTTCCCTCTTCCCAGCGTTAAATATGCGCTGGAATGAAACGAGTGCTCCTAATTACAGGCATTCTTTGCTGAATTAGCGTTCGGTGTGTGCTAAGACTGTTCTTGCCTTTGTCTCGCTCCCAAACCTGATCCTGTACTTATTTCTGAAAAGATCAAAGGTCACTTGGCTAATTAGGGGCCAATCAGTCTTTAGACAAACTCATCTGAGCTTAATGTTTTCACTTTTCAAGTCCAGCGGCTCTGCCTGGTACACCTAAGCTAATTTCGCATCGCTCTGAGAAGGGGCGACTAAGCTAGTCAGACACAGCCAGTCTCAAAGCTTTCTTTTTTCTGCTTTCTTTTGATCGTTTGCTGTTTTATTCTCATAAAAAATAGAAGAAAAGCTTTCATCTCCTCTTGTATAACAGGAACTTGTAAAACTTCAAATCTGTCATTTATAGATTTCAGTGGGAAACCATTTAAAAGGCTGAAATGTATCAAAGATCTTTCATCAAATGTATCATCAATTGCACTCTCTATTTTTCTAATATTTTTACTATACATTTCTAAAGTTTCTACTCACTCTTTCTATACTTTTCTAAATACTTTTACTATACTTTTTACTTATTTTTCTACACTTTTCTAAATACTTTTACTATATTTCTAAGATTCTTCTCGTTTTTTCTACACTTTCCTTAATATTTTTACTATATTTCTAAGATTCTTCTCGTTTTTTCTACACTTTTCTAAATACTTTTACTATATTTCTAAGTTTGTACTCATTTTTTCTACTCTTTTCTAAATGCTTTTACTATATTTAAGTTTCTTCTTATTTTTCTACACTTTTCTAAATACTTTTGCTATATTTCTAAGTTTCTTCTCAATTTTCTACACTTTTCTAAATACTTTTACTCTATATTTGTAAGTTTGTACTAATTTTTCTACACTTTTCTAAATACTTTTACTATATTTCTAAGTTTCTTTTCATTTTTTCTGCACTTTTATAAATACTTTTACTATATTTCTAAGTTTCTTCTCATTTTTTCTGCACTTTTATAAATACTTTTACTATATTTCTAAGATTCTACTCACTTTTCTACACTTTTATAAATACTTTTACTATATTTCTAAGTTTCTTCTCATTTTTTCTGCACTTTTATAAATACTTTTACTATATTTCTAAGTTTCTACTCACTTTTCTACACTTTTATAAATACTTCTACTATATTTCTAGGTTTCTACTCATTTTTCTACACTTCTAAATATTTTTACTATATTTCTAAGTTTGTCCTCATTATCTGAGCCTTTATATTTATTTTTATCTATATTTAAGTATTTGATGTCCATCTTTTACTGAATGTCTGTCATGACTTGATTCCAATATATATTTCTGTTGTTGAACTAAAATAAAATGCAGTATGGATAAAATATAAACTACAGTTTTCAGGATTAGGGCCAAAAACCCAAACTAAACTGGCAAAGGAATTCAATCCCTTTAATCTCTAAAACTGTCTCCTCTACTCATTTATGAATGAACAGAAATGAAAAGGGAACGATTTTTCAGAGACTTTTGGCTACAAAGTTACAAACTATGGTATTATGCCATCACATACTTTAATAGGTACAGTGAAGAACTCAAATACGCATTATACACTATTTATTCCTGGTCTGTATTGCTAAAACCAAAACGCTGTGGTAAGACATTGTTTGTGGTAAGATGAAAGCATGTATTCGATTGGAGGCAGTGTGTTTTAATCGTTGACAGCCGTTCGATGGGTTGAATGACCAGCACATCATCAGCTTAGCATAAGTAACGACTGACTGAACATAAATACTACGTTAAGGTTACGGAGTACATGCCATGCCCTTTTTATCCTTTAATATAACCCACACAAAATCAGATGCTAATGTATCAGTTGTTTTCAAACATGACTAAGGTGATTCAGCAAGGTTTCAACAGCATATTTTCTCTCTGTAAGCCATATATTCAAAACATTTCATATTTTATTAAACAAATATATATATATATCTTGTTGCTCGTTTAATGTACACTGGAATTTAGAAATTAGTGTTTACAAAAAATCTTGAATTACATTAGACATACAGCATAAAATATCAAAAGTACCATGCAATTTTCTTTCATTTTAATTAATGATATAGTATTTGGATCAGAAAGATACAGTAGCATGCTGGGTGGTCTTAATTTGTGTGATCAGCTTCTGCTGACAGGGGAGCGTCACACATAAATATAGTACGTTTCACATGTCGAACAAAAACTGTTGTGTGAGAATGAAAATATGGGATCATTAATTGCTTCATAAATATCCCTAAGGTGTTTCAACACAATAAGAACAAAATAGAAACAGCAAAGAACAAGTTAATTAACGTCACACCTGAGTATAGGGCCATGTTTCCCTATGAGAAAATGTATGAATTTAATTTCTACTTTTAAAAAAGTGTTTTATTTTAAATTAGTTTATAAAGTTCAGCCAGAAAATTAGAGTTAAATTTCAAATTAGGCTTCATTTATAAACACGCCTACGAAAAACTTAATAGTTAAAATAAAGCTGGCAAAAGTGGCAAAAATACATAATTAAACTGATGATATTAGAATGAATCTAAAATTAGGATTAACTTATTAAACACACCTAACAAAAAAACATAGTTAAAAAACTGAACTGAAGTGGAAGAATATACAATAATTTAATGGAAAATGTTACAGCAAACAAAAAACAAAAAAATCACAAAAGAAACAATAACAATGATTGAATAGGACTGTAAGAAAGTATAATATTGTCCATGAACTTGGTGTCTGCACTGAAAAATTAACCAGAGCATGTTAGTTAGCTGAGACCTTAACATAGGTAAAAAGACCAACAAATACTAAAAATATGAGTCTTAGTCATGCAATATCACTATTATCGATGCATATTTGAACAATCAATACAGCTGAATATTCTAGCACCAGAATAAAACAACAATCAACGCACATGACTGTTTCCCATGCCTATCATATACAGATGATACCAAGACACTTACTTTTCCCCAATAAATGACCAAATTTAACATAACGGCTCTTACCGAGTGACATTAGCAGCCCGAGTCCTTTGGGATGCAGCAGATTTAGTTGTAATTATCGCAGTCTGTGCACAATAGCACAGAAATCAGTAACAGTCTATAGTTCCGCAGACTAACAAGGAATCAAAGCTATGAAAAGATTTTGAATGTAGCTGAGCAAATAGGATTAAAGATGGCTAATTCCAAGAGGCTGGAGCACAGCATGCATTAAAGAGGAATTCTCTGGGGAAAGATAATCCCCATATGCGTTTTAACACACTTCACTGTCCCCTGCCCACCCCGCTCCCTCCCTCCCTCACGGACAGTATCATAATCAGACATGCTTGAGCTGATAAAGACTCAAGTTCAAGTTGAATTCAGCAGTCAGCGCCGAAGAACAAATGCATTATATTCTAATGCCAGCACAGCCAAAGCATGGAAAGTTGTGGAGAATGTCAGCGTAGAAAACATGGTCAAACTGAGGCTTTGCTGTGAAATCTTCTTCAGTTCTTCGATTTCTCACGCTGTTACAAACCAATGTGTCAGAATTCATAACACAATGCAAGTATGTGTTGCATTCTCGGTGTCTCCACAAGGGGCGCTATAGCGAGCATCTTTATATATGCAGTTTTCCATTTCTGGTCAAATACTATCTTAGCGAAGCAACAGTTTAAAGAGAATCTTGCAGGACAAGTTAAGCATGGTCAAACTAGACTCAATTACTACATACACTGTAGTGGTCGTAATATATATATATATATATATATATATATAAAAATCATAACTCAACATATAATACATCCAAAATCTTATGTAAACATATAGTCTACTTCACTTTACCGCAACACTGCAATCCAACAAATTCATTTATGTCCTTTTAATTCAGCTAAGAAGCCACTTCTATTGGTTTTCTATTGGTCACACGTCTTCAGTGATACGAATTCACAAAGCAAGGTCGCCAAACGTGAACTTCGGAATATTTGCATGCTTTTCTTGTCTTCTGCATTCGCATCATGTGAATGAATGGAAGTCAATGGAACTAATAAATGTAGTATGAGCGGACCTTTAAACAGGACATTCATTAAAAAGAACTGGCTCAATTGAGTCATTTGTTCATGAACGAGTCACTTGTTCATGCATCGGACAACACTGGTCACGCTGTGTGTTTGTTTTTGCATGCAGCCTGTGAGGACAACTCAACAGACAGACATTTTTATTGTATAAAATGATTGTGATTTTAATGGTAAAAGACTATAAAAATGCTCTGATAAAAACCTTCTATAGATTAGTAGTTCCATTAGCTTGTGGAAAAAACAAATGTGGTCAATATTTTAGTATTTTGGTGTTTTAACATTATTTCAGTTAATATTCTATACAGTAAATTTAAGTTCAATCTGACAAACATCATCAGCATCCTGAAAATCATGCTGCTTATTTTTTTTTACCATAAATTTCAGATTGTTTTTTTAGTGTGTTATTTTGCTGTATACTAACTTTCCATTGAATTAAATTAATTGTAAAACTTCATAAGTTCATTTGCAATTTGAGACATTCATGCTAATATGCTTAAAAAGTGAAGCAACTACAACATAAAGGCAAAATGCAGTAAATTGGAAAAGAGCTGTCATTAAATCCCAAGAGGACGTTTTTGGCCTGCGTTACCTTCAGCACTTCCATGGGCACCTGGGTGGCGCTGGGCAGGCCGGCGGGTGCGCTGACGTTGATGGCGGGGCTCTGGGTGACGGAGGGCTGTGCGTACGCTGAGTTCTGCCGTCTCTGCTGCTCTCGCCGCTCCTGCTCTTGGAGCTGCTCGCGCATCAGCTGCTGGCGGAGCAGGATACGAGAGGTCACGGCCGACGAGCCCAGCGGGGGCTTAGAGGAGCCATGCTGCTGCTCAGATGGATTACTGCAGTCAGACAGACCCACAGACACAGACACAGAGAGAGAGAGAGAGTTTACTCAGGGAGGAAAGTGAGGCTCTGTAGAGGGACAGTGTTTGGTACACTAGGTGCTGGATAATTGAATTATTTAGAGATCCTGGTAGTGGTTCATTAGGAAGCATAATGAGTTTGACCACAGGGATAGAGTTGGATTGGAAACATGGAAGCTACTGGGACGAACTGACAGCAACGCTAAGCTAAGACAAGCATCACTACTATACGGTAAGGAACTTGAACAAACCCCAAAGTATTAAACTTCAGTGCATAACTTATCCCACAAATGCTGGTTCTAAGGATATGAGTGATATGAAAATTGTGCATATTTTAAATTTTGTTGCAATTATTTACGACAAGATATAATGTATCACAAAGCACATTATGAATAGTTATAATGCATTATACCCTTTAATAGCACTTTATAATGCATTATACATAAAGGCTTTAAGTAAAGCGTTACTAAATATATTAACTGTAAGTGTAATATTGAATAACACTACAATTAAAATTACAGTCCCATACTTTAAATGTACATGTTAGTCAACACATCAAAATAGGTGCACTTCTTTAAAACATGACAAAAGATTGTTAAAACATAATGGTTTAAAACATACTTTACACTAAAACTTTTAATTTGAATTTAATACAAAGTGCACTTTTTAAAAGTGTACTAAAGTGTGTTACGAAAAGGTCATGAAAGTGAACTTTCTTTAAGTACACTTAAGTGGCCATTTAATTAATCATTTGCAAGTACAATATTTTCAAAAATGTACTTCTAAGATTTGAAGTTCACTACAAGTGCACACATTTAATAAAATTAAGCAGACTTATTTTTAGCAAGGTTAGTAACCACCCATGGCATCCTATAGAATCATGTCAGCATATTTTTCAGAGGCAAACATGACTGATGTTTTCTTCAGAAAATGATAAACATTTTATTTCCTTCTATCCATGGTAGAGAGTACAAGAATTAGAGGAGAAAAGAGGAGGAAATGGAATTGGGAAATGACGCAAAGTGGCTTCAAATTTGTACCACAGGTTGGAGCAAGCATGCTAACCGCTCCAAAAAAGTGTTTTTTTTTTTTTGTTTTTTTTTTGTACAGACGTTTTGCCTGTCCTTGTTAATGTGCGGTGTGTAGCTGATGTGTGTAGAGTAATCACAGAACCGGGCCGGACCTTCGTGACGCTGATTCGATGTGACGAATCGTAACAACAATTCAAGCATATCTCAGCCTTATATGACTTTCTTTTTTCCTAGAAAAGCTATATCTGAAGGTGAAAACCCAAATAATGAAACAAAACCTGCTTCCTCCACATCAGCTGATGTTTTGAGTTTTGCAGTTGTTTATGTTTTCTTTCTCCCACAGTTTTCCTCCCACTCTTTTGCCATCCGTTTCTTCTACAGCACCGCAAACATTCCAGTTCCAGCTGACAAACGCAGAGGAACTTACACAACGCTCCCTCATGCACTTTCAGTTCTCTTCATCATTCAATAGAGGAACTGCTCGCTCCAAACGCCGCGCGTTTTTCCGACCAGAAACCCAGACGATGTGCCGTGCAGAAGCTGTCGAGATGAGGCCCTCTCTAGCCGCTGATCCTTTTGATGCGCCTCCGCCGAGCAGCCAACCAATCCAGCTGTGCAGTAATCGCTCTAATTAGCCTGTCTGGCCCTGTCATACGCTAGTCTACAGCACTTGCTTAGCATTGTGGTTTAAACACGTGTAATCTCATTGACTACCACTTCACATTTCTGTTTCTGACAGACATATTAAGAGGCCATTGTTCATCAGAGCGACACCTCAAGTAGCACTAACAATTTTTTTTTTTTTTTTAGCACTAACAATTTTAATTGAATCCAAATATAGACAGATAGATGTAGTAGATTTGTTCAGACTGCTTCTGTTTCGCGGTGTAATCAATGAATAGTGCACATTTATGCCAAACGATTGCTTGTGAACTAATGTTGATGAATTATTATAATGTTTACTATACGATATTTATATGGTAATATGTTTTAGATGGATGCATATTTTATTTCCCTCATCTGAACTTGAACGAGCAGCCTGCAACTGTACAGTCAACAGTGCAGACATTTCAAAATAAGAGTCACTCTGTATTTCAAGCTTTTTTCTTGGTCATTATAGATATTTTGGGTACATAAACTTATTTAGTTTAATTTAATTTAATTTCCATTTAATTAACAACTATTGTATCCTCTATCTGGGATTCCCCATCACAGGATGGACAGGCTAAGAACATTATTCAAAATATTTTTTTTTAATACATTTTACTAGTATCAGGTTTTTATAGTTAAAACTAAAACCATAAAAATATTCTTCATTAATTGAAATAAAATAAATGCTAACTGAAATTATAAAACAAATTTATAAAAAAAGGAAATAAATATCTAAACTACAAAAATATAAAAAAACTTATTTCATTTAGTTTATAAGGGTTTAGCTTAACCTGATGTACTAAAATAACCAAAAAAAATAAAAAATAAAAATAATGCATTATAATTTAATTAAACCCTTTAGATTTTAGTCAATTAAATCTACTTATGATTTAGTCGACTAAAATTGTATGATATTTAGTCGACTAAAACTAGACTAAAACTAAAACAATTCAGATGGCTAAAATATGACTAAAACTAAATGGCATTTTCGTCAAAAGACTATGACTAAAACTAAATCTAAATTTGCTGTCAAAATTAACACTGATTTGTGCAAAAAAAATCAAATTGTGAATTAAAATACACACACACACACACACACACAAAAAGCCAGGTTTGCTGTACTTCTATGTAGGGATGCAAAATTTGGCCAAAATGTTGTGATTATTAATATAGATAAAATAAATAAATTGATAATAATAATTATTATGGCAAGATGGCTGAAGCATGTTGGGTTCCCAAAGGCATGTTAAAGCATCCCAAACTCAAAATGCAAACACTGGTGGATAATGATGTGCTCACATGTAAATGAACACAGTGCAATCTTAAAAACACAACGTATGTAATTATTTAATTAAATCACAGCTTTTGCAGTTTGATAATAGCACTAAGCCATAATCACGATTTCTGTTTTATTTCAATAAATAGTTTAGCCCTAGGTTTATAGCAAACGAATGGTTCTGGGTCAGGATAGATGTCTAATGACCTATGTCACATTTTTTATTTATTTATTTTTTATATTTTCCAGTGCTTTTTGCCAACTGGAAATTTTCTGGCAAGAGATATTATCATTTTATGTCTTCATTTAATTTTTGTTCACTGAATGATCAACATCAACTTAAACAAATGCTCAATGTTCTGTCCCTCACAGCTTCGATTTCATCCGAGTCAATCAAATCTTTACACAATCAAACTTACGAAACAGTTGCAAAAATTGGGAAAGAAAAATAAGAAGAAAGGATAGAAAGAAGAAATGCAGGAAGATTGATTCTGGGTCAGCGGTGTGTAACACACGTGTTTTTGATGCATCATACTTCCTCAGTTTAAAAACTGATCATGGCTCGTCTGGCACAACTGAATCATGACTACTGAATCAAAGCAGTCAATGAGTGACTCACACAGGACTAAAACCACTTCAGAGCACTTTTAACACCCTTCACTGATGGGCCTTTGATATTCAGTAAGTGTATATGTTTCTTTGATTATAATAAAAGTGCCTGTTTGCTTTGCTAAAGCCAAATTCATGAAACCATTGACCAATGAATTATCATGTTACTAAAGCTTAAAATTATGAAACCTATTTATGCAATCTCTTCAACAAATGCTTTGCATTGTGGCCTACCTCTTACAGTAAGTGTGACAAATAACATGGACATGATTTGTCACAAAATTTAGCTTTTTGTGCACATAAACTTATATTAATATTAACACATATTAATGCCTTATTCTGCATGACCATATTTTAGATCCCCAAATCCACCCCATACCTAAACTTAAAAATTACCTTACCAACTATTAATAAGCAGTAATAGGAGTTTATTGAGGCAAAAGTCATAGTTAATAGTTAATTAATAGCGAGAACTGGACCTTAAAATAAAGTGTGACAGAATAATTTTGTATTCATGTGATTCAGAGATATTTCGCAGCTCTGATGAACACCACATACTGACTTTTGTGTTCACTAACAAAAATGTGCCTCCAAAACAGGTGATTGAAATAATATGAGGCGTAAGTTAAAACTCGGATGTTCTGATAGCGACTTCAGTTTCATGGGGGAATTTAAGAGTTTACAAGAAAAATGTAAAAAGTTGCAAAGTTTGTCAGGACAGCGCAAAATTTAGTGAGTAAACGCAAAGTTTCTAAGGGAAGGCAAAACTTTTCCACACAGAGCACAAAAGTGTTGCAAGGACAAACAAAGATTCTAGGGAGAAGAATGAAGTTTTGTGAGCAACTGAGGAATGAAAAAAATTTACAGTAGAATGCAACATGTTTTCTGGGAAACACAAAATGTTTGTGAAAGAGCGCAAACGTTTTACGAGTGAATGCAAAAAGTTTCTTGGGGAAATAGAAAAGTTTTGCGAATAAAAGCAAAGTTGGTCAGGTGAACACATAATCTTTTGTGAGAGAACATAATTTTGTGAGCCATTGCAACATTTTGAGGCAGAAGTCTAGTTTTGGAACCAAATGCAGTTTTATGTGGGAATTCAAAGAGTTTTAAGAGCGAATGCAAAGTTTGTCAGGGAACACAAAACATTTGCGAGAAAGGCAAATGTTTTGTGATTAAATGCAAAGTTACTTAGGAACACAGCTTTTGCAAGATCACAAAATTTTGCAAGCAAATGCAACATTTCTAGGGGCAATTTAAGAGTTTTATGAGAAGATGCAAAGTTTCTCAGGGAAACAAAACATTTGCAAGACAGTGCAAAATTTTGTAAGTAAACACAACGTTTCTCAGGGAAAGCAAAACTTTAAGGAAAGAATAATTTTACAAGCAAATGCAACATCGTAAAATTTAGAATTCCTCATGAAACTTTGCAGTTGCTCACAAAACTTTCATTTTCCTTGCAACACATTTGTGTTCTCTTGCAAGTTTTTTTGTTTCCCCCCAAAACGTTGCATTTTTTGCATTGTCTCGCAAATGGTTTGTGTTATTCTGACAAACTTTGCATTTGCTTGTAAAATGCTTAAATTTCCTCAGAAGAACACAAACCATTTGCGAAACAATCCAAAACGGTTTTTGGGGGGAACAAAAAACTTGCAAGAGAACACAAATGTGTTGCCAGGAAAATGAAAGATTCAATGAAAAGTTTTGTGAGCAATGTTCAAAATTTCATGAGTTGTTCAAAATTTTTACGGTACAATGCAAAAAAAATTCTGGGAAACACAAAACATTTATGAAAGAGTGCAAATGTTTTATGAGTGAATGCCAAACATGGGGGAAGTTTTGCAAGTGAAAGCAAAGTTGGTTGGGTGAACACAAAATGAGCGAGATAACAATTTTGTGAGCCATTGCAACAGAGAGGGGGAGAGGGGGATCGGGAAAGGTCCACGAGCCAGTACTCAAACTCAGGATGCCTTAAGTGCAACAGCGCTATATGTCGGCATGCTGGCCACGAGGCTATCCGCTCTGACAATTCAAGAGTTTTAAAAGCAAATGGAAAGTTTATCAGGGACAACGCAAAAGTATTGCGAGCAAATGCAAACTTTGTTGGGAAAACTAAACTTTTGCTAGAAAACAAAATTTTGCGAGTAAATGCAAAATTGTTAGGGAGCACACTAAAGTTTTGTTAGTAAAAACAGTTTCATTAGGTTATTCAAAATTTTTAAGAGTGAATGCAAAGTTTGTGAGGGAAACACCAAACATTTGAGAGACAGTGCAAAATTTTGTGAGTAAACGCAAAGTTTCTCAGGGAATGCAAACCTTTTGCAAGAGAACAAAATTTTGTGAGCAAATGCAGTGTTTCTGGGGGAATTCAAGTGTTCTACAAGCAAATGCAAAATTTTTCAAGGGAACACAAAACATTTGTGAGAGAGAGCAAAGGTTTTGCGAGCCAAAAATACAATTTTTCCTTCCATCTCGTAATTTATTAAACCCTTAAGGGGCACCATAGAAACATACCATGATATAAAATTACTTATACCATTATTTACAATTTCAGTTATACGGGCTTTAGTTTTTAACATGGATATAAGATTAAGTATATGTTTTAAATATTTATATACAAGAAAAACTACAGTAAGTCCATGTCTCTTTACCTTAAGAGCTTATAAACTAAATGCCAGCACTACGTCTACACAACAGCCCTTATCATGACAAGCAAATCACTGCCTCTCAACTGGCCACATTTTCTGCTGTCATTATAAAAAGAATGTGTGTGTGTGTGTGTGTGTGTGTGTGTGTGTGTGTTTGCAATGCTCGGGGTAATTTTCCATTTTGGTGTGTGTGCGGCATGAGTAGATGTGTGTATGTGTGTCAGGAAAAACAATGAGTACACAGTCCTTTGTGGCCACACCCCTAGCTCCGGACACTGCAGTAGCCAATCAGAGAGCTGCGTCAGATGGAGGCTGACCTCCTCCACTCACCTCAGAGCACTGCCTGTTAGAGCACTACTACATTTGAGACCAGTCCCATGATAACATATGAAAACAATACATGTCAAAAAGGAGATTTACGTAGAGCAGCAACAACATTGCATTCAGGGAAAATCAAGAAATCATACTCCCAACTACTAAATACTCAAATGACAAAATCTATTTTCTATTAAATCACCATCAAGGGAACCTCATACTGATTCTCATACTGATAACACATCTCTTCCATCTTTATTTGACCCTCCAACTCTAGCACTCTCTATTCTAATTCTTTTTTTTAAATACTTGCACTCTATTCATTTACTAACTGATTGTTTTCTTTAAAAAAAAAACTAACACTAGCTTCTCTATTCTTTTTGTAGTTTATCTATTTGTTTTCTTCTTATTTATTTAAAAAACCTTGTCATAGCACTTGCATATCATTGCTCTTTTGTTGATTTTGATTGCTTCCATTGTCCTCATTTGTAAGTTGCTTTGGATAAAAGCGTCTCCTAAATGACTAAATGTAAATGTAAATGATTCTGTCCTTAACTTACAAGATATTTATAGTCGTGGAAGGGCTCTTCTATCTATAACACACCCAAACAAACACGCCGTCCCTCCCAAACACACTCAAACTGAACACACACAAGCCAGCACGGCTCCTCCACAGGTACTCACAAGCGGCTGCAGGGAAAAGCGCAGGGTCTTTGCACTTGGACGCCCAGAGCCTCCATCTTTATTTGGTGTGCTGAAGGTGCACTGCGCGCCCTTGGACAGCTCTGAGAGTCACGCTGCTCCGGCTGTGCTGCATGGAAGCGTGTCAAAAGGGGAGGTACCAACAGCCAATCCGTACACAGAGGAGACGCGGGGAGAAACACACCACTCCGCTGCACATGTGAGGAATGAATCTCATGGAAACTCTCTATGTCCAGACCAGTAGGAGTTTCTTGCACTGACATTGCATTTTCATGTACTTTTCCCTTCAAATTATCATTATTAAAATGCAAAAATATCTTTATCTGTACTTCATATTTATTATATTATATTTTATTAAAGGTGCACTAAGCAATTTTTGAAAAACGCTTGTGTCGGACCGAGTCAGAAAACACACTTGCAGCCAATCAGCAGTAAGGGGCGTGTCTTGTAATGATACAGTGCTCAATTTGAGTGCACAGGACGGATATTAGCAGATCGACTATAGATAGAGAGAGATGGCAGATAAAAAAAAGAGGAAAATATCAGAGGAACAAAACATTAAAAATAAGGGTTACGACCAAGCAAGAGGTAGGACCCGCGTAAATATCGGAGCAGCTTTCCTCAAGGAACTCAAGGAGCGGGAAGGGCTCGAATCGTACGCCAAGGTTGCGTTGTTTCTTTATGATAGGTGAGTAACATTGATTTTGCTTCGTTTCACACAACTTATCTGTGTTGGCTTCTGTTTAAATATGCTTGTGTCATCTTCGCTTGTTTCCATGATTGTCGTTGCCATGGTTGTGTACGTACGTGTGGGGCGGAGATATCAAAATAGGGGCGAGGTCCTGTTGGGGTATGGGCGTGTTTGTTTTGCTGCTTTCAAATATCAACATCGTTTGGCAAAAATCACTTAGTGCACCTTTAATTTAATGAATGTTCAAATTATAAAATATGCATATGGTTTTATTTACTTTTGTAAATGTATGCTTTATTGAAGTCTTTGATGTATGCTGATTTTGATTATTATGATATAAATCATTGTACTGTAATTCTTTACTATTACTGTAAATGTACAGTCATTTAAATAATAAAATATTCACACATTATGGTTGTATTTGTTTATTTGTTTCACCTTTTTTATTAAAATGTAAATTATAATCAATAATTTATAGTAAATAATTCTAAGTATTATATGTATAATAAATAATTTCTATTGTAATACATTAATATTTCTGTAATAGTGAGTTTTACTCTATTTTATGTATTATTTCATATTTTTACTGTATTATATGAGTGTATTAAATGACTTGTTTCTTATGTTATATGACAATATCAGGAGAATCACCTTTTAAAATAATAGGAAACATAAAAAAATAAATAAAATGAACTGTCATTAAAATAACAATGTCCCATCATGGTTGCATTTTTACTTTGCATATTTGCATATTCACTTTTGAATTTTTTTTATTAAAGTCTTTTAATACAATTTCAATAATTTATGGTAAATAATTATAATAAATAAGTACATATATTTGTAATAAATTATTTCTACTGCAATACATTAATAACACTTTAATAGTCAGTTTTACTTAATTTAATTTTCTTTTCATTTATATTTTACTGTATTAAATGGCATTAATTGTTACTGTAAATGTTTTACTGTATTACAGGAGTGTATTAAATGTTTTGATTTGTGATGTATTTGAAAATATTACCTTTGAAAATAACAGGAAATAATAATGTTAGGTATTTAACAGAACATACTTTATTTACTTTACGCAATGTATAAATTTATGGTTGTGGAGTCAAATATTGATATTTATATCGACTAATAACATTATGACTGTCAAAAGTCTAACAAGGCAATGCGTCAGATGTGGGTGATGTTTATACACATGACAGTGTAGTGGTTTGAGGTTTGCTTTGAGAACACGTACACTAGAGGGCGCTTTCTCTATCACGTTTCACCTTCACAGTCACCTTCTGTGAGAGACGCCGGTCATTACAGGTGGAGCGGGCAGCAGGAGGAGGAGGAGGAGGAGGAGGGGCAGGACAGGTGCAGCTGCCAACTCTCTGCAAACTCGCACGCTCGCCTGGCAAACAGTGGTGTGTTAATTATAACAAAGCATGTTAGAGAGCACACTTTCCTTTCACAGCTCGACAGGCCTCCACCACACACACACACACACACACACACACACACACACACACACACAGAGAGAGTGTAAAGACGTGAACAAGATTTTGGATTCAGAATGCAATACCAGCACACTGCTTACTGTATACTTATGGGCTTCCTCTGAAAAGGTTTAAAGGGGTAAAAAACATAATTTCAACAAATCATCATTGTTGAATGTAGGTTCAGAATGTCTAATAGAAGATTTTAAAGTATACTGAAATATGTGTTTTCCAAAAGGCAGATTAATATCTCCTAATTTTCACATATATGCAACACACACACACACACACATATATAAATATACTGTATATTTGTTTTACATTTCTATATGGTCATATCATGTCAATATTTATTTATTTATTTTTCTATTCTGCCAATCCTTGTGAGCTGCTAAACAGTCTTTCGTTGTTTTTAAAACAATGACAATAAATATTCTATTCTATTCTATTCTGTTCTGTTCTATTCTATTCTATTCTATTCTATTCATAACACTTTCACCCACACATATTTTAACAAAAACATTTTAGTACATAACAAATGCCATGTGGGACATTTTTGTGTGATGATACTCATGCTAATGTTGCTTAAGTTTATATTTGCAACAAAAATAATGTTTTTTTTTTCTTCAATAATAAAGAAATTGTTCACATCAGGCAAATTATATAAAATAAATGAAATTAAATGTGTATATAGATATTTCCCAGAGAAACATTTTTGATTTTTGTCTAGTTTAAGTTGAGGTATTAAAATGACTAAAACTAAAAATTAAAACTATACAGACACATTTTAAAAACTAATCCAAATGACAAAAACACACAACAAAATTACTAAAAAAAAATGAACTGCTAGAATGCTATTCCAGACATCGCTTTGTTTCAGAAGTGCTGTGTATGAGAATGACTAAAACTAATCTTTTCCAAACAAATGTAGTTTCTGTGAAAAGGTAAAATGGCTTTGCTGTATGTTAACAAGAGAAGAAACATTAAAGAGGAAGGAGCTCTTTTCAGTAATGTTTACAGTCTGTTGTCAGCCGTCACAGCTGACACATAGTGGGGCTCTTTGTTGTAATATTTACAGGATGGGTGGGGAGCACTTCATTCGATTTGTTGCCTCCCATTTCCATAATTAAGTTTTATACATTCTCTCCTCACTTGGGCTTGAACTCTGTCTTTCAGTTCAGGCTCAACTGAGGCCTAGACAACACATACGCTGAGAAAACACGCAACAACAAAAAACACAACTATGATACTGGACAGAACTGGAATACACTTTAGATCTCATATTCATCCTCATACTCTCAATTTCAATGGTGTCAAGTGCAAGTGTGCTATGTTAAAACTAAAACATAGTAGGCCAGTCTATTCAGCAAGTACTGGTTGACCTATATGGTTTTTTAAACTGATGATATCTAAATTAAGGTCACCACTATATGCCATTAAGTATAATACAAAATGTGTGCAATACAACTAACTTTTTTAACTGAAAATAAAACAGACAGGACTTGATTTTAACAATGAGACTTGGTTGTTTCAGTTGTTTCAGCAAGTTATTATATTTTGATTATTACAATATTCTTTTTTTTCTTTTTAAATTGGAATAATGTGCTCAGATGAACTGCTCACAATAAAACCATTAGCATTTTATTTGATGACACTATTATTAAATGTACGGTATTATTTTAGTATATACTGCTCTAATATTTATTCATTTTAAATTAGCTTTTATTTTAATATTTTCAGTTTCCTTTTTTATTTTAGTTTAAGTTGTAGTAATTTTGTTATGTTTTGTCATTTTTATATATTTCCCTTTTGCTTCAATTTATTTTATTTCAGTTTCAATTTTAGTATTTAAGCATATTTTATTACAGTTAGTTGGCAATTCTATTTCTTAAGTTTAAGATGCAGTATTTTATTTTACTTCAGCTTTATTTCAATTAACACTTTTTTTTTGCTTACTTTTTTCTTTATTTCAATTAATGATTTTTTTTTTTTTATATATAGTTTTAGTTAAAGGGATCATCGGTTGCAAAATTCACTTTTACATGGTGTTTGAACATAAATGTGTGTTGGTGACACAATCACCCTATAATGATAAAAATCCACCCAGTCCTTTTTTTAAATCCCAATAAATGATAACCCCTTTCTCAAATCAAGCCAATCTCAGATCCTTAGCTGTGTGACGTCACACAGACCCAGGCCCCTCCCGCGATTATTTTAATGTAGACCCGCCCTTAGTGAGCAGTCAACAGTCCGCCGTTGTTTTGACGCCAAAGCGGTTATAGACAAGAATGCCTAAGCGACTGAGGTGTTTTGTTGTTGGATGTAATAATGAACTTAGCAGTCGTCATTTACTCCCGACATCTGAGCCGCTGAAGACACAGAGGATTAACGTATGTTTTTGAAGGGAATGCACCCCCCCCCCCCCGATCTACCTAAATGTGTTTATGTTCGCGTGAATCATTCATGATCCAGCTTCACCTCTAGAAGAAGTGAGTATAAGTTTTTTTTTTAAGAATCTTTGCAAATCGTCTTTCCTAATAATGTGCTAGTTAGCAAGTTCCGTGGCTAAAGTCTCATGAGAACGGCTCGCCACCCCACAGAAGAGAAGGGCGGGGTCAGCAGAGCTCATTAGCATTTAAAGGGACATGCACTGAAACAGGTCGCTGCGAACAGAGCTGTTTTTGACAGGGTAAAAAGGGTGGTTTTTACATTACCATTGAGAAATTTTAACTAAAGTATGTTATAGACTTTTCATTAAGACCCCAAAGAATCATATCAACTTGTGGAAAATGGGCATCCGATGACCCCTTTAATGATATTAAATCAGAATAAAACTTACTTAGTTCATTTTTACACAATATTTATTAACAATTCACTATAAAATTACAAACTGAAATCTGTTTATTATCAATAGATTTTGAAAATAAAAATAAAAAAATAGCAGCAAGTAGGTCTAACTTTTCCAGGCCTAACTAAGCTGGATCAATGCAATCATATCAGATTGACTCAAACTGTTGGTCTATAAGTACTGCAAATCTTCAGGACATTTACAAAGGTTCACAAAGAGCATGAAATTGAAATCAGAGGCGTGTTTAGAGATTTGGGGGCCCTAAGCAAGCATTCCCCCTGGACTGCGGGGCCCTATGCATTTGTGTTAGCTACACGCTACTGTTTAGGCACCGCTGTAAGCTGTACTGTAAGGCTCTCAACGGGCAACCAGGTGAGACACAGGGCTCACAACCGATCTAAAGTATCCAGATAGAAATTTGTTACCCATTCTCAGTGGGAAAGTGCCCATGCAACATTGCTCAAAAAAAGCTGCCTGCCAAAATTGCTCAAAAAGTTGCCCCATGTATCATCAGCCTAAGAACAAATCGTGGATCCCTAGCAAATCGAAAAGTTACATCAAACTCTTTAGCTTTTAGCATCTCTAAATGGGCACAATATTTGTTCAGAAGCAAATACAAACATTTCTTTGTTACGCTAATCTGTAAATCTCAGCTCTGAAGTCTATAAATGAACAGACTGAAGTCCTACCTCTGGGCTTGTGTCATTTACCATAGCTCTTCTTCACTTCACGGTTAATGAGCGCTCTTCTGTTCACACTGCATTTATTCTGCCGTGACTCAATCCACTCTTCTCTGTATTTGTCTTCACTCACTCAACACTCAACTTTTATCAGCTCTGCTGGAAACACTGACACACTCACACTTCACAGAATGAGGTGACAAGGAGGAAACATTTTGGATGAACGCAGCTCTCCAGAGATTTTATCTGATTTACAACAGCTCTCTGCGATGATTCGTTGATTTGTCATCAATTATTTTAAGCGTCTGCTACTGAGCGTTTTAAAACATTATGATATTCAATTAGTTTTGGTAATCATTTATTTCCATAGTCGTCAGAAAATGAAAAATGATTACAAAACAGTTCTGTCTAAATCATGCAGAATTTCTCCCATTACATCAATGATAAAATGAAGCAGAGCCTGAACTGCTCAATAACAGCTTTTAGCTTAAAGGGAGAGTTGAAATGACATAAATGTAAATTCATCCTTTTCATCATCTTCTCACCTTCATGTCGTTCCAAACCTATTCTTTCTTCTGTTGAACACAAAAGAAAATATTTCGAACAATGTTGGTAACCAAACAGCATTTTTCTCCATACTATGGAAGTCAATGGTTACCGGAAACTGTTTGGTTACCAACATTTTTCAAAATATCATCTCTTATGTTCAACAGAAGAAAGAATTTACCCAATAGATTGTTTATGATCTACTGTTGATGAATTATGACAGTGTTTACACCATAGTTTTTATATTGTAATATGTTGTGGATGGCTGTAAGAGTGTATATTTTATCTTCCTCATCTGTTTGAATGAGCACCCAGCAATAGTAAAGCGCCAGTGTATTTCAGACTTAATTATAAATAACAGTCTCCTATAGTCTCCTTATGAATACACCTATTTTTCCTAGTTATTATTGGTATTTTGGTTTGGAGCAGAAGTATTTAAAAACCTAGTGTACTTTTTATATTCTTCTAATAAATTAGTCCTACACTAATTTCATTCTGAGTCCAAGGATGTGAAAAAGCTCCACATTGAAAGTCTAGGTTATAATTATAGTAATTACAACATGGCATGAATGCAGCATCCCAACCTTATCTTATAATACCTTTTTTTACACTAACATAACATATACAAGCAACTTGATTTTAAATGCTCCTGTTAGAGGTCATATTTATCAGTCGAAAGCATAAGGCACCAATTCATCATTCATAATTAATATAATTTTATTAATATTTTTAGCAAAAACAACAGCAACCTAACATTCAGTCATGTTGTGGTATAAGTTAAATGAATGAATAACTCATACCAAAAGACCAGCATGCACAGATATCTGTTATTTGACCACAATAATACTCTAGTAATAGTACTCTGCATAAATCTATGTTGTTTACCTCATGCTAGAGGCTCTAGTTCAAGTTTCCCTACACTGTCAAAAGGTCTCCGATCTTCCCCGTGTCCCATAACCCAGATGACACAAGACTGATTTCACAAGAGCATGCTGCATCGCACGCCACCGCAAAACTTCAGAAACAAAGAATTTAACTTGAAGCCTGATTTACTTTCTCTATTGGCAAATATGTTTTTGGCTTTAGGCAAAAATCTAAAGAAGTCTTGATATGTTCTTTAATTTGCTTTTTTGCAAGTAAACTGATCTTGTTTTAAGGATGTATACAAATATTTACTGGAAATACTGTATGCTAGACTTCATCAGTCTGCTTCCTGTATTTTGTGGAATATGTTACACTGGCTCAGTTTTAAGGCATTTATGCTTACTAAGGTTTTAAAGTAACATTATCTTTGAAAAGTTTGGGGTTGCGAAGATGTTTTAATGTTATAAATAAAAAGTCTATACATCTAGTACAAATAAAGTCTCTTCTGCTAACCAAGGCTGCGTTTATTTGCTCAAAAATACAGTAAAAATCTGTATTATTGTGAAATATCATTACAATTTAAAATAACTGTTTTCTATGTGAATGTATTTTAAAATGCAATTTAGGTCTGTGATCAAAGCTGAATTTTCAGCATCATTACTCCAGTCTTCAGTGTCACATGATTCTTCAGAAATCAGTATCATATGCTGATTTGCTGCTCAAGAAACATTTCTGATTATTATCAAAACAGTTGTGCTGCTTCATCATATTTTTGTGGAAACTGTGATCATTTTTATAGGATTCTTTGATTAATAGAACTTTCAAAAGAACAGCATTTATTTGAAATACTTCACTGTAACATTTGATCAAATTAATGTGTCTTTGCTGAATAAAAGTTTTTTTTTTTTTTCCAGGGAAACTTTATCACAAAAAAAATGTGCACACCAGAGGGAGGTTAATATAAATGCACCTTTGAAGGTTCACGCCTAAATCTTTTTTGGGAATTCTGGGAGGATCAAAGAAGAAAAAAAAACAAACAGGAAGTCTTGAAATCTGACTAAGGAGTTGCGATGATGACCACCTAAAAATACACTCCTCCACCGTTCCTGTGTCTTGCGTCAAACTCCCAACCGCAGTGGCCTTGTAATCGACAAAGCTATGAAAAAAATCAAACCAGTTTGCAAGTCCTTATCTGTTATTATGCAACTAATCAACTACTGAGAACAATCATCTTCCGTCTCTGCCCTTATAAGAGGAGAAGTATCTGTTGACCGCCTCATTGTAATCAAAAACAGTTTCATGAATGAAAACAGGAGTTTCAAGAAGAGAGAGGATTGTGAGGAGCGCTGGACTTCATCCAGTGAGCGAGTCGAGGATGTGAGGATGTTCTCGCTGACGGCAGACACCTGCTCCTGCCACTCAGCCTCCGGCTCTGCTGCCAGACCAATATCAGGAGTGCAGAACTACCTCTGACATGCTGACACCAGCGGCTACAGGCTGGCAATTTATGCCAGCTTTTTACAGCTCAAGGGCATGTAGCACTGTATCTAAATAAATCATCTCAAAATCACATAAAAATCACCTTTTTTTAAAAAAAAGATGCTCCATAATGGTGCATTATGAATTACTGAAATTCAAGTTATACAGTCATGGCCAAAAATATCAGCACCCTTGGTAAATAGGATCAAAGAAGGCTGTGGAAATTAATCTGCATTGTTAATCCTTTTGATCTTTTATTTAAAAAGTTCACAAAAATCTAACCTTTCATTGGATAATAAGAATTTAAAATGGGGGAAAATATCATTATGAAATAAATGTTTTTCTCTAATACACATTGGCCACAATTAACGGTACCCTTTTATTCGATACTTTTTGAAACCTCCATTTGACAGTTTACCAGCTCTAAATTTTCTCCTATAATGTCTGATGAGGTTAGAGAACATCTGGCAAGAGATCAGAGACCATTCTTTCATCCAGAATCACTCCAGATCCTTCAGATTCCCAGCTCCATGTTGGTGCTGCTTCTTTTCAGTTCACCTCACTCATTTTCTACAGGGTTCAGGTCAGAGGACTGGAATGGCCATAGCAGAAGCTTGGTTTTGTACCCAGTGACTCATTTTTGTGTTGTTTTTAAGGTTTGTTTTTGGATTATTGTCCGTTTGGAAGATCCAAACATGGCCCATTATAAGATTTCTAACAGAGTCAGTCACTTTTTGATTTTTTATCTGTTGGTATTTGATAGAATCAGTGATGTCATGTGTCTAAACAAGACCTCCAGCAGAAATATAGGCCCACAACATCAAAAATGCAGCAGTATATTTTGTTGTACACATGGGGTACTTTTTATCCCTGTGTTCACCAAACCCATCTTGAGTGTTTGCTGCTAAAAATCTATTTTTTTTTAGTTACATCTGACCATAGAAGCCGGTCCCATTTGAAGTTCCAGTCGTGTCTGATAACTGAATATGCTGGAGTTTGTTTTTTGGTGAAAGTATTTTCTTTTCTTGATTTTTTTCTTGAAGCCCTCCCAAACAACATGTGGGGATTTAGGTGCTGCTTGATAATTTTTTTTTAAGGTTTTCTGACCCCGAGACTCAACTGTTTTCTGCAATTCTCCAGCTGTGATCCTTGAAGAGTCTTTGGTCACTCAAACTCTCCTCCTCACCGTGCATTAGGACGATATAGACACACGTCCCCTTCCAGGCAGATTCATAACATTTTATGTTGATTAGAAATTCTTAATTATTGCCCTAAGGGTGGAAATAGGACTTTTCACTGCTCTAGCTCTTTTCTTAAAGCCACTTCACTAATTTGTGAAGCTCAATTGTCTTTTGCTGCACATCAGAAATATAATCTTTGGTTTTTCTCATTGTGATGGATGATTAAGGGAATTTGGCCTTTTTTCCCTCCTATTTATATTTCTGTGAAACAGGAAGCCATGGCTGGATAATTTCATGTTCGTAATCACCCTGAAGTGCTCAAAATTGTGAATATGAATGGGAATATATTTCAGATATATTTTACTCATAAGACTTTCTAGGGTTACCAGTAATTGTGTCCAACATGTATTTGAGAAAAAAAACAACATTTATTTCATAATGATATTTCCCCCCATTTTAAATTCTTATTCTCCAATGAAAGCTTAGATTTTTGTGATTTGTTTTAATAAAAGATCAAAAGGATTAACAATGCAGATTAATTTTCACAGCCTTCTTTGATCATATTTACTAAGGGTGCCGATTTTTGGCCATGACTGTACATATCTCCTCACAACTAAATAGAGCAACCAAATAGTGAACAGCTACTATATATATATATATATATATATATATATATTAGGGCTGGGCGATATATATCGTTCGATATATCCATGCGCATTTAAATCAGTAAAAGGGTTCTGATGATTAGCGAAAATCTCCATCACCTGTTTTGAAATAGAGCGCCAGTTAATACACAGAGCCGTAGATCGCACTGACAAGCTACGCCAGTTAATCACCCGCGAAATGAACGCGGTATTGCGTAGCTGTGTCCAGTGATCTACGGCTCTGTGTATTAACTGGCGCTCTATTTCAAAACAGGTGATGGAGATTTTCCGCTAATCAAAGAACCGGCTTTACTGACGAAATGCGCAAAATATCATTCGATATATATCGCCCAGCCCTAATATATATATATATATATATATATATATATATATATCTGAGGTTGCGTTAACCGAAAATTCTCTGTCACTGACAGAATTTGTTTTTGCAGTGATGGAAAAATCTGAAGGCCGTCCGTCACTTTGACAGGTTACACTGAGGGTGATCTATTGTAATTTGTAACTGTAATTCCCAGCCCTGTCCAGTTGGTGGCGAGTACGCTCCAGTGAGGCAGCAGAGCGCGAGATCATCAGCTCCAGAACAAAAATAAAACTGTCAAGAGTCTTTTGCTATGCCTTAGATTACGCAAAAAGCGAAAGAGATGATCAGTTTACGCTGCCGCTTCGCTTGATCTGAGGTGTCTACAGCGATATCACGCCACATTAAAGAGCGCCAAAACTGTATTTATTGCTTGAATTTCCTAAAAAAAAATGGACAGAATTTGAAATATGAGACTTTGTTTCATAACAAAAGTAAAAAAGCACAAAGCTTAGCCTATTGCGATTTATTGGATGGGAGACGCACTATATGTACTGTGCATTCATCAAACGAAAACAGCATCGACTGGGATTTAAGAATCGTTATTGGTTCATAAAAATAAGAATCTATTAAAATAGAGAAATCGTTTTTGTTGTTGTTGTTTTGGTTTTTTACCCAGCCCTAGCATATTTCGTTGTTTTTAGTGGCCTCCACTGTCACTGCAGGGTGTGTGTCGAACGTGAAAAGTCACGCACAGTCTCTGTTCATCAGTTCTCATCATAAACAAATAAATGGCTAAGCCTATATGCTTGTCCTCTAGGTTTATTATTAAAAATGAAAATGTGAACTAAAAATAAAAGCAATTAAAATATTATAATTAAAATATGACAGGTAATAATAGATTATGACGGATTTTTTACGACCCTGTCCGTCAAAATGACGGACAATGTTAAAGTCTAATGAAACCTCTGAAATATATATATATATATATCAACAGCTAGGAATGCATAATTTAGGGAAAGATTTTTTTTTTTTGTGTGATTTTAAAATGTGATTTTAAAGGGGTCATATGATGTTACTAAAAAGAACATTATTTTGTGTATTTGGTGTAATGCAATGTTTTTATGTGGTTTAAAGTTCAAAAAACACATTATTTTCCACATACTGTACATTATTGTTGCTCGTCTATGCACCGCGTTTCTGAAACACGTCGATTTTTACAAAGCTCATCGTTCTGAGAAGCGAGGTGTGCTCTGATTGGCCAGCTATCCAGTGCGTTGTGATTGGCCGAATACCTCTAGCATGTAACGGAAATGTTACGCCCCTCACCGTATTGTGATGCCATGTCCCGGCGGCGAAGAGACAAATAATAAAACCCATTATAAACGAGGCATTTGTTACATCCAGTGGGGACATAATTACTGATTATAATGACTTACATGTCTTTTTACACGTTGTGTTGTATCGCGCTGCGTAAACATTACCATGTCTGCATTTGTGATTGGAGAAACAATAAACAACAAGCACTACTCTACACTGCTCAAAACTCGCATTTGAATAGTCAGTGGCAAATTCTTTAAATAAGAAAATGTACTTACAGGCTGTGAGTCAGAAGCGCCAGACTGTCCTTGCCTCACTTTATATAGACAGCCTTTGTGCACAGCTGGCATTGTAGGCTACTCTTCCAGGTTCAGGAAAATAGTCCTCCATAAAATGCGCTGCACACACTCTAATATTTGGGTTGTACTGTTCTGGAACAGTGTTGTAAATACAAGTTAACCACTGATTTCTAGTTGTGTCCTCTTTTGGAAGCCCAAACAAAGTACTTTGGCTTTCACAATGAAACAGCGTCTCCAGGACATGGCACCGGCGGCAGCAACAATACTACAGCGAGAATAATAGTTCCGCCTTCTTTCATTGCGTATATGTTTGGGCGGTATTATGAAAATCTCCCCACACCGTGACGTAGACATGTGGGGGCGTGTTTGAACGAGCCGTTTTAGGACGGCGTGGCAGAGGCTTAACTTTGATAAAGAATATCTCTTTGGTTTTGAGACTTTAGTCTTTGCAACTTCAGGGATCTTATCTATGCACAAACAGCTTGTAACACTCCAAAGAGAAAGGAAAACTTGAAATTGCATCATATGACCCCTTTAATATATCCAGGTTTGCTGTGCTTGGTTGTAGGGCTACACAAATTGGCCTAAAATGTAGTGTTTGTATATTAAAATTGCTATAAACAACAACAACAACAATAATAATAATTGTTATTATTATTATTATTATTATTATTATTACCATAAAATGCTATAATTATAAAAATATCATTGCTGAATAAAACAAAATAACTAAATATTATAATATGCAACTAAATATTTATATTATAACTGTAAATTTATAATACTAATATTCCAGGCTGTCTTAATTTTCAAATGTTAAACCATAAAATGACTTATTTTGAAAAAAAATTGCAGGGAGCCCTTAAAGCTTATCGTTGGTTGATAAGTGTTTCTCATTACAAGTATGCTAAGACAATTGACGGTTGGCTAACTAAACATGTTGACTCAACAGTTTAACTTTATAGCTGAAGTTTGTATGATTTTTTATGTCAAAACACATTCTCTTAACCCAAGTTATTGTTCATTTATTACTAAAGGTATGCCATTCATAGGATTAGTCATGACGCATTACATGGGGGAAAAATCATTTACAGAATTGCAAGTTGTTCTATTTTGCATTGAAAGACAATATAACTGAATCTATTTTTTTTTATGTAATTTTTAAAATAATATAGTTGGATATAAAGTAACGTGTTTCGACCCACTGCCCTCAATCAAATTTGATTTTTGGACCTTCGCAGTAAAACCTTTGGGTACCTCTGTAGTAAAAAAAGACACTAATGCCAGATAGAGCATCTCTTTGAATGAACACATACTTGAGCTGAATTATGAATTGCACTCTGATACATTTTGAGCACATGCATTAATGCAAACTTGAGTTTGGGCCTAACAAACAGGGTTCCCACAACTTTTGACTAATGAATTTCCATGACTTTTCCAGTGGATTTTTAAAATTGCCACACAAGAAACAAACAAAAAATTAATATTCACTATATAAATTTCCATGAATTTGCAATATTTCACTTAAAATTACAAAAAATCCCTGATGTTTTTCCACTATAAGAACACAGATCCAAGCTTCATCACCAAAGCTGAATGACAGATACAATTACTTAATTTCAGTGCAATATTTTGCATCCGTTTGTGCTCTAACACACCCGTTATTACGCTCAATTTGTCAACAAACCAAAATAGCCCCCAAAATTCACCCACAGCATCTGAGGTATTAGCCTGCGCTTCTATATTTATGTTGTTAATTTTCACCTCATGGCGGCCAGAGCAGTCTGCCTCATCTAAATTAAGATCTCACCGTCTGCCAATGAAGCTGCATGGAAGACTGTCGTGGTGAAACAGTCTGGGAAAATGCATTTAGTGCTGATGGCCAAAAAAAATGACTTATCATTTGCATGCCTCAATGAGTCTTTACATTCGTTTAATATAAACATAACGCTGATGGAGAAGAACTTGTGCATCAACATTCAGATAGCAAAGCTTCAGAAACTGTCCAGAGTGTGATTACATATGCACATATATCAGAAAGACGTCAAAAATCACATCAACTTACAGCTAAAACACTTTACACAGCACTGCAGTCACACAAGCATCTGAACATCAACAATGCATGACAATTTTTGTTTATAAACTGACTTCATACATTTGTAAATATGCAAAATGTCTACCTCATATGAAACACTGCAGGCTGCACTTTATAACAGCTTCCATTACATTAAATAATAGAGAGAGAGAGATCATTAGGTAATTACTTTAGTTAGAAAATATTTTCATATGGAGAGACCGGGGCTAGTTGTCACAAATAAGATTTTGTGTCAAAAGTGTGAATGCACAAATGTGGTTTTATATGTTAGTTTCAAACATGCAGTTCAAAACGCTCTTAAATTAGATTATTTTTCTCATTTTTATCCTCCAAAAAAAAAAAAAAAAAAAAACTAGT
>JAFVLL020040140.1:0-23350 GCA_021397915.2 Tor tambroides | reverse complement strand
ACCAGATGAGTCCTTTGCACAATCTGACTCTGCTTTAGCCTAGATTTAAACTGCTGATTTTGTCTGACAAGAGGAGAATGACACTATTTCGACACTTTATATCAAGCTGATGTAAAGCTGCTTTGAAACAATTTGCATTGTTAAAAGCGCTATAGAAATTACTTGACTTGACTTGACTTCTAATACTGGAGGCTGCTCGGGACCCACCAGGGTGGGAACAATCCTGTTGAAACGAGAGAACCGAACTGGAGAACCGAACTGAATTCTGTAACCTTTTTCTACATTCTGCAGGACCCAACGTGAGATATTAGGCAGAAGATTCCACGCTGCCAGAAAATCTACTAAGGGAATCAGTCTCTCGAGACTGACCTCTGGTGTAATAGGAGCGGCCTGAAATGATTAACCGGCAGAGAACGACTGAACTAGCCACTCTGGAGACCTCCTCAGAGGTAGCGAGCCTCCCAGAGCCGCTATATTTCCGGGCGGACACTGAGATGTGAGCTCGCTGGAGACCGCTGTGCCCTGAAGCACCGGTGGTGGCAGGGTTAACAGCGTGGCCTCCTGAGGGCACTGAGGAGAGACGGGCACCATGTAGTGAGGTGTACCACTCTTCCTCACCGGGGGCTGCCCTCAGAAGCCCTGGAAAATGATCATCAGGGCTTCTTGTTTGAAGACTTCTTAGTAAGAAGGATGGTCCTCAGATCGGCCTTTGGCTTCGAAGCCTTCGGCTGCGAGCGTCGCTCTCTCTGTGACCCCTGTTCGCCACGTGGGGGAGTGCGGGTTGTGACGCTCAGCTTTTGCGCCTCTCTGTATGAGGAGTGGGCACATGGTTGGGGCTGCTCCCGTCCAGCAGCCCCATGAGCTAGAGAGCGGCGAGGGAGGAACCGCTGAAACTCCGCCAGAAGGCGCAAGCAGGGTGTAAAGGAGAAAGACCCTGTCCTTCTCTTTTATTTCTTATTTCTAAGATGCCTCTTTGCAGCCACTAAGGCTGCCATAGACCGCCCTATTGCTTTGGCGGTCTCTTTCATTGTGCGGAGAGACAAATCAGCGGTTCTTTGGAGCCATGACATGAAGGCAAGCACCAGCCTGACCTACTGCCGTGTACCCTTTGCCCACCAACGCCGATGTAGTATGAAGCAGTTTGGTGGGCAATGCCGGGGTTTTCAGCGACGATGCCATGCCGGGAGACAGATAACTCACAAGTGTCTGTTCAACCCAGGGCATCGCCCTGTAACCGTGCTCATTTAGTTCCAAAATGTTAGAATAATTGACAAGGGAGGGGCTAAAGAGGTGTGCTGAGTATGGTCTCAGGTGGTGTGGAGATCGGGGAAAAACAGCAAGCCCCGGCATGGAGGGAGCGGCTTTGATCGTAAAAAGCGCTCATCTAACTTGCTTTTAGTTGGTTCAGCCTGCTTCTCAGCGTGCCACTCGAGATTTAATATGGCCACAGCACGAGTTATCACCTCCACAAGCTCCACATACTGGGCGGACTGAGGGAGTTCATCGGCGCTCTCACCATCGCCCTCCTCAGAGGACGGCAGTCTGAGCGTTGAGCCCTCTTCCCGGGGGGAAGAAACCGCTCCCTGAGAGTGTGCTTCTGAACCCTTGGGGGTGGCTCTGGATCTGGTGGTAGAGGAAGAAGAAAAGGACTCGCCCATCTCCATTCCCTCCACCAGATCCATCTGCGATCCCCACAACCGCCGCCGCCGCTCTGCCTCGGCAGCAGCGGGGCCTGAGCCGCGGGGAATGCTGGCGACGGCTCCCTCCTCAAAGAGAGCCCTCTGGGAGCAAAGCGTCCACAGCGAGAGGCGCTCGCAATGCGGATAGTCAGCTCCCTCGAGAGCTGACTCTGCGTGCTTTGCCCCCAAGCAAACAACGCAAAGGCTATGTGTATCCCCGCCCATGATGTAACGAGGGCAGCAAGGTTATTTTCGTAAATGAAAACTAAAACTAAGACAAAAATGATTGATGAAAAAACAATTTTGTAAACTGAAATAAAATTTAAAATGTCAAAATATTTGAAAAACTAAAATGAAATGAAACTAACAACAGTTATTGAAAAACTAACTGAAATAAAATAATAATTAAAGGGGTCATATAATGCCATTTTTGTACAAGTTAATATGATTCTTTAGGGTCTAAATGAAAAGTTTGTAATATACTTTAATTAAAAATTCTCGTTAGTATTGTAAGAAAACACTCATTTTACCTGGTCAAAAACAGCTCTCTGTTCAGCACTCCATTTCAGTGCATGTGCCTTTAAATGATCGTGAGCTCTGCTCACCCCGCCCCTCTGCTCTGTGGGGCGTGACACAACACACGTGGAGTGTTGCCTTGACAACAGTTGAGGGTATCTTTTGGCGGAAGAATGGCAGCGGGAGTTTCTGAGGACACTGTGCAACCATATCAATTTGAACCGGAGTCGGACCCGGAACAAGATGATGGCCCCGAAGAAGTTCGACAATTAAGGCTCGAACAGGACGTTTCTGAATGGTTGGTTAACGTAATGTCACTTTGATCTATCTTTGTATGTACTGTTACAACACGTTACTGTACTGTACTGTTATTACTTATTAATCAGTAACAGACACCGTTATAAACCATCTACAAAAGTAAGCTTAATGTACTGTTACCGCGTTAACTTCACCACAGCGTACACAGTTTATAATAACACAATAACCATAACGTGTTGTTCATTACAAACGTGGGATTATTAATTATATTGAGAACGTCATACATAGAAAACATGCCATAATGTACACTTGATTTCACGTAATGAACACTTGATGTCACGTAATGAAAGTTAGTGTAAACTTTAGCCACATTCATGGTGAAACATGCAAGCGATTAGCATAGATTAATATAAAGTTTAATAAAACGTTACACTCACTTCTTCTGGAGGTGCAGCAGGAACACAAATAGTTGGTACCGATCCTTTTTTCAGGAGCAGCTTCTTGGCAAAACCAGCTTTAAACTGACCCTCGTTTATAAAGCAGTCTGGTGAGAAATGATTCGCGCAAACATGAAAGAATTGAGGTTGATCTGGGGGACTATTCCCTTCGAAAACAAAACTCAGCGGTTCTGATTTAGGAACATCAAAACGACTGCTGTGTTCGTTATTACACCCAAGAACAGAACACCACGATCGTTTAGACGCCATTCTGCTCCAGAGTATGAACAATGGCGGACTATGATGACAGCTCGCTCAGGGCGGGTCTGTGTTGAAACGCTCCTGTCAATCAACAATCGCGGGAGGGGCCTCCGATCTTGTGACGTCACAAGACGAACAGCTCGATTTGAGACAGGGGAAAGCATATTAGCAGATTAAAAAAAAATACTGGATGGATTTTTATCATTATAGGATGGTTGTGTACAGGCACTGCCAACACACATTTCAATACAATCAACTTGTAAAAGTGGATATAGCATTATATGACCCCTTTAACAAAAATAAATAGTCGTTTTCGTAATCATTACATTCTCACCTCTTGGCGGAAAAACTATATGAGTTGTGTGACAGTTTAGGGAAATACTTGTAAATGGCGCATTACGCACATGGGGTTATCTGACGGAGAGACGCAAAGCAGTTTAAAGCAGAGTCCTGTATGGGTCCTGTTTGGTAAATGTGCACCAGCAGTACTTAACAGAACACCCGACCCATTATCTGACAGCAGCACTAATTTATTTCTGTACCAGACCAGAAATGTTTGACATAAAGACCGTGAGTCGCGACCCGAATCGAACCCGCACTAATCTAAAACATCAGGTAGGCAAGATTACTCGTTTTCTCATGTAACACAAGCAATCAAACCAACATTAGGCAAGTTGGTGCTTTGAAGAAAAACAGACACGCAGCAACATGATAGAAAAAAAGATGAGAACGTGCCTTTCTGTAAACAATACAAAACTTGGCCTAGCATCTTGTGATCACTCTACCAGGCTTTCAAACAAATATGCATAGACTAAATCACATCATACACACTCTTATAATTATTCATAAATAAAGAAAAGAACATATTCAAATATGAGCCTTTATTGTTAAATACGATTGCCGTTATTATTGAATTTCATTAGTCCCAGATATGATTTATGCACGGCTGTTCACAGAAAAGTGAGCAAGACACGACAGTTACAATATCATGATTATGGTTAAATTAAAAAAAAGACATTAGGCTACATTTATTTTCATATTAAATATCTCAACACACCATTAGATATGACATTAAGCGCAGCTTGTGTTTATTTAGAAAAAAGGCTTGACTGCTTCCTTTGGTGTATATTTGTATAGCCTACTTTTACCATCTAATCAATCTCAGTATGCGTTAGTTTTGTGACGCTTTGAATGAATGACTCAATGACTCACTTATGCTGCCACCTACTTGCAGTTTACTTTCATATTTTTTTAAAGCAGCCTATTATTGCATTTTCCTCAACATTTCTTATTTATATATTAAAAAACTGATTTGAAACACTAAGTGTAAATAGAATCCATTGATATTCGCACATAATGTAAATAGCCTCTATTGCTATTTACACTTAGTGCAAATAGCCGCTGCCAAAAAGTTAATGCATAATGTGTTATTAGTGTTATTACATCTAAAGGAATTATTCTAAAGGAATTATTAATTATTTTACTGAAATCCTATTTAATCTTCTTCTTCTTCTGAGACCAAATTTTAAAGTGTGTCTCCTCCCAGACTTAAAGCTACAACCACCAAACTCGGCCCAGACTTTCAGACTGGTCTGACTCGGGTTGCTATATCTTTTCTAACTGATCCAGCTTATGGTTTTCATAAACCAGACTATCAAAACCACCTAAAATCCCACAGAGTTTCATTGAGGGGATTAGAACTTTTGTACGATAAATCTTATGGTGTATTTAAGCTGTCTATTGCTACTGCAGTATAGTATATACATGTATAGTAAAGCTTAACAACTCCCTACTGATAAAAAACAGCTAAAACCAGCCTAAACTGATTGGCTGCTTTGGCTAGTCTCCCAAGCTGATTTTAAAGTGGTTTTGGCCACTTTTTTAGCAGGTCAGGCTGGTCTTAGCTGGTTTTCAGCTGTTTTTTAACTATTTTTTTTTTTACTGAATCAACTGCTTTTAGCTGGATTAGCATAGTAACATGCTAACAACATGTTAGTAACTTACTAATCATGCTAGAAACATGCTAACAACATGATAGTAACGTGCTAATCATGCTAACAAGATGCTAATAACATGCTAAACATGCTAGTAACTTGCTAATCATGCTAGTAACATGCTAATCATGCTAGCAACATGCTAGTAACTTGCTAATCATGTTAACAACATGCTAGCAACTTGCTAATAATGCTAACAGCATGCTAGTAACTTGCTAATCATGCTACCAACCTGCTAGTAAAATGCTAATCATTTAAGGCCTTTCCACACTGCGAAAAAGCGAAACGAATTTCGGACGCACTGGAGTAAAACAACAGCTTCCTATGGATGCTTCCACATAGACCGCAAACATTCGCGCACCGAAAATGCGAATGTTTTTTTTTTCCGTCTAGTCCGACGAATCTTTTCAGTTTTGCAAAGCGAAAACACGGGCCGTCCAATAAGATTTGAGCTAGGATCACGTGATTAAAAAAAATCGAGTGAAACATTTTTCTACACATGAAATATGAAAGCAAATAGACATGATTATGACGATATATTTTCTGTATGTGTTTTGTATGCAGCTCATTTTATTTTTTTATAGCAATAAAGGATGTTTATGACTAATATTAGCAGTGTAGCATTATTAAACATACAAAGAGTGCATGCGTCTGCTTATTATTATAGAATCAAAATCAACTATAAATCACAATCAGAAGTCATTACAAGCACTCAGTGATGGTTTAAAGTGAGTAAGCAAATACATTAATAAGTTAAATACCTTTTCAAGTGTAGCTTGATGCTAATTGTACTTCTAATTATATTTTAGGATGTAGCTTATTCTTGTAAGCATTGTAGATAGCTTGTGTTTCTGGAGTAGAACCAAACTTTGTTTATCTTAATTTAGATGTTAAATCCAAAAACGCGATACATATCTGAGGAAAAATACAATAGCGTGCAGGCGTGAATTAGCAGAAGGCGAACATTCGTTTCGCGCTCGGTGTGAAAGCAACATTCGCGGGCGATTCTCCTCGCTTTTTCACATCGTGCTCAGTGTGGAAAAGCCTTTAGTCTTTGTCCGGTATTGTTGAGTGTTACCCTGTGTCTTAGACCTTCTTCATCATGTGGATTACCATTAAAAGGATTTGTTGTTATAATCTTCGTCGTGCCTTGAGAAAGTATTCATACCCCTTCAGTTTTTCTCGTTTTATGTTACTGTCTTATGTTAAACTGCTTTAAATTACTTTTTTTCCACATCAATCTACACTCCATACACCATAATGATAAAGTAAAAAACAAGTTTTTAACATCTTTGCAAATTTATTAAAAATAAAAAAAAACTTACATTTACATTACATTTACATTTAGTCATTTAGCGGACGCTTTTATCCAAAGCAACTTACAAATGAGGACAATGGAAGAAAAATCAACAAAAGAGCAATGATATGCAAGTGGTATAACAAGTCTCAGTTAGCTTAATGCAGTACACGTAGCGAGGTTTGTTTGTTTGTTTTTTAAATTATATAATAAATAAAAAGAAAAAAGATTGAATAGAAAAAGAATAGAGCAAGCTAGTGTTAGAGGCCTTTTTTTAACTTAAATGATTCCATTGCATAAGTATTCATACCCTTATCCAGGACAGCCGAAATTTAGCTCAGGAGCATTCATATTGCTTGTAGATGTTACTACACTTCGAGTGAAGTTAACCTGTGGCAAATTCAATTGAATGGGTATGATTTGGAAAGGCACACAAGTCTTAATAAAAGGTTTAACAGCTGATAATGCATATCAGAGCAAAAACCAAGCCCTGAGGTCAAAAGAACTGCCTGTAGAGCTCAGATACAGGTTTGTGTCAAGCCACACATCTGGGGAAGAGTTCAGAAAAAAAAAAAAATCTGCTTCATTGAAGGGTCACAGAAGCATGTAGTCTCTATTACCCTTAATGGAAGATGTTTGAAACAACCAGGACTCTTCCTAGAGCTGGCCTCCTGACCAAACTGAGCAACTGATGGAGAAGGGCCTTGTCTAGACTGGTGACCAAGAAGCTGATGGTCACTCTAGTTGAGCTCCATGATCATATGTGGAGATAGGAGAAATCTACAGAAGGACAAACATCACTGCAACACTCCACCGATCTCTGCTTTATGCTGGTGTGGCCAAACTCAATCCTCTCCTCAGTGAAGACACATGAAAACACACTTGGAATTTGCAAAAAAAGCACCTAAAGGACCCTCAGACTCTGAGAAACAAGATTCTCTGGTCTGATGAACCTCAATTCCAAACATCATGTTTGAAGGAAACCAGCTCTGCTCATCACCTGCAGAGTACCATCCCAAAAGTAAAGTGTGCTGGTAGCAGCCTCATGCTATGGGGCTATTTATCAGCGGCAGGGACTGAGAGACTCATCAGAGTAGAAGAAAAGCTCAATGCACCAAAATATAGAGATAGCCTTAATGAAAACCCAGTCCAGAGCGTTCAGAACCTCAGACTGGGCAGAAGGTTCACCTTCCAACAGGACAATGACCCTAAGCACACAGAAGGAGTGTCTAATAGACAACTCTATGAATGTCCTTGAGTGGCCCAACCACAGTCGGAGTATAAACCCAATCAAATTTTTGTGGAGAAACTTGAAAATGTGCATCTGACCCCATCCAACCTGACAGAGCTTGAGAGGTGAACAGGTGAGGAGAAGAATGGCAGATAATTGCCAAATGATGATAAGCAAAGCTTGTCGCATCAAACAAAAAAGACTTGAGACTGTAAATGTGTTTCAGCTAAATATTAGTTAAGGGTATGAATACTTATGCAGTGTTCTTATTTCAGTTTTTTTAATTTTAATAAATTTAAGAAGTTGTGACAATTCTGTTTTTGCTTCGTCAATATGGTGTATGGAGTGTAGATCCACATGACTGGACAATAATAAATAGGTGTGTTCGACTTGAAACGGTGCTGCGGAGAATGATCAGTGTATGACATCAAAGTACCACGAGAGCGATAAGAGAGCCGACGGATCCTTATGCTTTCGAATCGCTCTCATGATTCTTTGATTTCATACACTGATCATTCTGCGCAGCGCTGCTTCAAGTCGAAAACATCTAATGAGAACAAGACACATGAACAAGACAACCAATCAGAACATGACACATTCACTTGGCAGGATACCATGAGGATAAGGGAGCCACATGACTAAACAGGAACCATGACTTATGACAAAATAAAAACATGAAAACATGAACATAATCAAAACCCAAAACAGGCGTGACACCAGCTTACATTTTAAAGTTACAGTAATTGTTTAGTATTTCGTCAGCTTATTTTGGCTAATATCCAAAAAAAAAAAAAAAAAAAAAAAAAGCTAAGGAATTATATGATCTGGATGTTAAAATAAACAAAAATCTTACCTATAAGAGCAGACATATCCCAGCCAGGTTCATCACTTGTTGCAGTTCCCTTAAACATTTCCTATGTAGTCTGTGCATATTTGCAGCTCGTTCGTATTTGTTTGTGTTGTGAGTATTTGCAGCGCATTTCTGTTTTTGGATATGTCATGAGTATCTGCAGCACATGTGCTGTCAAACAGATGATGTTTTTCTTAATTTGCAGGTGTTTTTTTTTTTTTTTCCTATTTGCAGGTGTTTTTTTCATTTGCGGTGCGTTGAGTTCTCTCGGGCACCGTAGATTTGTGTTTTAAGTCTGCACCAGAACATTGAGAGGGATTCTGTCCATGATATTCATTTTCTAACTGCCAAGAAATGACAAACAGAGTGTCTGATTTCCCCATTATATCCTAACAATAGCGCAGACAGCTTGTGTACACGTTTTTTTGCAAAATCTTTAAAGGTCTCTGCCAGGGTTGCAGTGTGTGACAGTCCTCTCTGGAATGCTGTGACCGACAAAAGCCTCTTTTACTGCTGTCACTGCGACTCTGAGATACGCCACCTCTATTCGACAAATATCTGCACTGCGTGGGTAGGTTTTATTTTACCGCTCTCATGCCTACTACCGGCTTTGGATATGCTGTCTCTGAAGTCAGCAAAACAACTTCATTAAGTGGGGCACTTTGGGTTACTGAGATGTGTCCTATCTTGGGATTACAAGTCTGGCCACCAAACTAGATGCTGAGGACTGTTGCATCATTTATAACAGCTTGGTGGCCTTTATGAATGCTGCCAAGGATTTCTTTCTGTACATGGCTTCACTAGTCTGTATTCTTTTGTTCTTCTAATGCTCAGCTTACAAATGAGTTTCCCTTACTGAGAGTACACACAGTGCCTGAAGTAATGAGTCACAGAGTGTTGACTATTGCATTATTGATGTTTAGTATCATACTGTGCAGTTCTCTGGTTTGAAAAAGCTTAGATATTTTAAAATGGGCATCTAGGAGTCCCACTAATTGAAGCCATGTCGAAGAACTGTAACCGAACCTTTCTGAGTTAGTGTTGAGGTCAAAAGTTGCATGCTGTCATTTATGAGCACAGAGTTGCATTGAGCTGGTGGTAGTAGTAGTAGTATGGCCTCTTTATGTCTGGGCTGGATACAATACTGTTTATTACTACCAGTTTTTTATCTACATTGAACAATGACTGAGTTCTTTCGCTGGCAGAAAAGTGAACACCTCCACAGCCTGAGAGTACTGTGCCTGAAATTAAATGGCTTCTCCAAAACACAGACTTTTTAAAACCCATAAATACAAGTTTGAGAACCAACACATCCCAAGTTTTTAGGTTTTTTCTTGATTATGTTATCTCTTGATTATGGTGTACTCATAATTGTTCAGAGGATAGAATATGGTGTTCATCATTGTCATTTGGCAGTGAAATTGTTAGCATGGTCTTCATACTTAGCTTGGAATGTGGGCTGCTTTTGGCTTATTTCCTTGCTCGAAGCCTGTTATGCAGTGGGATACGGTCGCCTTGTGTGAGAGGACTGTTTGTAGAACCTTAGAAAAACAGGGTGTGGGGAATAATAACAAGACTATATCCTCCTTGTTTGAGAATGTGAACCTTTATTTCTATGACAGAATGAAAATAGTGAACATTTCTTTGCTTCTAGACAAGGCATGTGAAATTCTGGCCATTCTGGCCAATTAAAATTTAAGAAGCAAATGGTAACCTATACAGTACCTCATATAAGTGCATTTTGTTGACAGTGCTTTCCCTTTGGAAGTGGAAGAGAGATGTGGGCGTGTAAATGTGAGAAAAAGAGTGAGAGAGAGCTAGACAGGCATGTAGGAAGCATTAATAGGTTACTCTATCAACATGATGGGACACGACCAGCCACACAAGGGCTGAATTGCATTGAAAGCCTGCACCTGAGTGTCCATGTACTCCAGTGGGACAAGATTCACTAGAAGAGACTTACAGAGAAATACAGCGCCATTGGTATTGAGCTGCATTAAGCCAAAAAAAAAAAAAAAACCTTACTCTGGTACAAATCATCTTGAGTAATAGACATGAATACTTTGCAGAGTTGACATGTCCTGTGGTGTGACATTTTAAATGAGGTAATCTTCATCAATCTTTTATCTTCAACAACTTAAAGCTGCTTCTTTTATTGTTACTCTGAATGCAGTTTTATGACCTTTTAAAAATTCATTCGTCATACATCAAGACCCTTAAAATGAACTAGTAAGGAAATGAAAAACTGGCAACAGCTACAGGATCTATAAGACATACACTGTCCACTATACATGACCTGCTCATCATATACATTTGTACAAAGGCTGATGGCTTTATCACAAAAGGGGTAGGGATGAGTCCTAAAAAAATAAATAAATAAAAAACTTAAATAGTAATATAGTAGCAACCATTAATGTAATAACCATGTTTGTTTGTTAGAGAAACCATGGTTTTGAAACCATAGTAATGTCATCACTATAGTAATACTGTAGTATCTGATTGCAGTGGTTTTAATGCAAATAACATTTACTGCAGTAAAGCCGTAGTTATAATTGTAAGTTATGTTTATGGGGTAGGGGTTCCATGTAGAGTTTTCTTAAGAACACGCACACAATAAATGTGTCACAGTGATGGCTGTATACAGTATGTTAGTATTTCAATTGTGTGCAATATAATAGTGGGTTGGTGCAAATAGTTCTGCCATTATTTGCACCAGCATCTACTATTAGAAATACTCCCATACATAGTGCAGGATGCCAATATATTTAAGTGGAAACCTCACAATATTTATTTTATTTTATTATAATTAAATCTGCAAAGATGATTTCAAGTGTTGTTGTTTTTTTTGTTGTTGTTGTTTTTTTGGTACATTGTGTGAACTGAATAAAAAGAAAAAAGGCAAGAATCTTGTTAAGACTAAAATAGCTCTTATCACAAATGTTTTATGATACATTTACTTTTAAAATGCCAAGCTTTATACAAACAATATTATTACTAATGCATACAAATAATGCATTATGGAATATTTACAACCCTGTTGATGTACCATTTGTAGCACCACCTCTGTATTGCATTACTTATGCATTTGTATGCAGATAATGAGAGGAAAACCCATCCCTGAGCACCTTTGAATGGGCTTTCAGTGACCAGATCACAATGCCACAACTGTACAATAAGAAAGTAAAGTAAAATGTCTCTGGTGACATATGCCAGTCTGTTTCAATCAATTTGTCTGCTTAAACCTCACATTCAGATCTGCCTTCATCCAGACATCAACAGATGTTCAGATCCAAGCCCCTCAGATGTACATCTGAATACTGGAGAAAAGATATTTTTGCTTATTTCTGATATTTCTTGATATTTATGTTTCATTGTGACTTTAACTATGTGGTTCACATATTTTCACCATAAATTGTAATACATAACATAACATTAACATATTGCCATATACAGCAATTGATATTATATATGCTAATGCAGAATGTTATGTTTTGTATGTGTTGAATGTTATAAGCTTTTATTTAGTTTTATTGTTTAAACCATATTTAGAGGTGCTTCATTTGGAAATCCCATATGACAACCCCCCCCCCCCCCCCATTCTTATTGCATTAAGAATGCAATACACACACACACACACACACACACACACACATATACTTTACATTTCATGTCTGTTTCATGTCATATCACAATATAGAAATGTATATTTAGTTTTCTTTCCAAACTGTGGGTCTGAAATATATTTGTGTAAATACAGATATTTGGTACTGTCATTGCATTAATTAGAGACCATACAGTGAGTCACAGTTTTTGTTTTTTTTAACATTCTTACATGGTAGTTCATTTGCGTCTTTACGGTCACAGCAGTAATCAGCTTCACTCAGGCTGAATTTAATTGAAGCTGTTATTTACCAGAGCTAAACTCTGACTGTGTTATTTACAAACCTCACTGTGAATCCTGCAGTCATCAATTTAGCTGGCAAAGCATGAACACTAACCAAAACCCAAAAGAGGGATCTTTCAAATCTACACCAAATATCAAAACATCTGAGAGTTGATGTTGAGTCTTTGATTTGAAGTTGGTGAAGTGGTAAAGCAAGGGAACTAATTGTTGATGGCTCATGATGGGCTAATTGTAGATGCTAGTTGGCAAACATGGTAACCAGATGTCCAAACATTAAACCTGGCCCATATTTCTATAAGTAATACATAATAGCTCTATAAATGAACATTCATGCCAGAGATTTTGTTCTTGCTCAGCATCCTCCAATGAGATTTGAAGGTAATATATAATGGCAAGGCATTACTGTACGTTTGACCATGTCTTCAACACAGCTTGTATACTCCAGGTTTTTATAGTCATCTACAGAGCCCATATTGCGGACTAGCCTCCATATGCTGCGTTGTCCATGTGGTCCGCCTGTGGTTTTCATATACCCACCATGAACATTTTCACTCGGCCCTCGGCCAACTGTTCAACTCTCTTATATCTTTTAGCATGAGCTCCATATTTTGTAAAGAACTAGCATCTGCTTTCAGTGTTTCAGACACTTCAGGGTGTGTGTACGTGTATGTAGATGAAAGATTTATTGTGCATTACATCAATGATTGAGTATTAGCTGACAAAGAAACATTCTCCTAAGCATAAAATATCTCATGGTACCAACTCTTGCCCAGATGTGGGCCAAATGCATGGCCACTGATGCAACACAGTTGGCTTTGTGTGATAAGACACACTTGGAGTCTATGGCGCTTCATCACGGCTGCCGTAAAGCTCTGTCACGACGACCCAAAACAGCTGTGTGACAGAACAGACGTCCCCTGTGCAATTTCCTGGACTTTGTCCACTGCTTGAAGTCTTCATTTTCCACAGCATCTTGAGACATATCAATGCTATTCCACTGTGATCTACTGTACACATCATTATCATTACAGCAATGAAGCAGCAACTTCAGTTTGATGGGGTTTCTTGAGGACATGCATGTAGATATAAACAAACTTCACTATGATTTATGCGCCATGGAAAACCCTTCCTAATGTCTATACACCTTTAAACAGGGGTGAAATATAAGAAATAATAATAGTATCCTTTTGAGTTGGTCAGGTTTGGATTTGTAAATTTTGTTTCTGAGAGGAAAAAAAAACATGAAAATTCTATCATGGCTGACTAATAAATGAACAAATACAGAAACAAACAAACAAACAAAAATAAATAAATACACATATATGTGCATAAATAGTTCTATATTCACACAAACTGTAGGCCTACTTAGTGAGTCTACTGTATATACAGTAGAGCTGAGCTAGACCACAATGAATATGAGAAACTGAAGTACCTAACATGGCAGCTTTAGGAAAGTAAGTTAAAGTAAAAAGGCAAAATCATTGCCTGGTCTTTGGATCAGTTCTTATTGTGTTATGACAGGATCACTGCAGCTGCTGTTGTTAGATCCAGATACCACACACATAGCTGTAAAGTTGTTGACATCATGAAATTTCTTACACAGTCATTGTTCTAAACTGTATGTTCTGCATTACTCTCCCTGAGGGTTAGCATGGTAAGCATGCTTCCTGATGCAAGTTGGGGAAAGATGGGATGTTATTGTAAACAACCTTATTTACAGACAAAAACACAGGAGTGCCCTTACTCCAGGAGGTTGCATAAAGCCAGCCAATCAGATTAGAGGTTATGAGATGAAGAAAACACTTTCCAGAAGAAAGGAACTCTAGGTTTGGAACGGGTGAAAATCAACTGCAGGTAATGCTGAACTCACAGTCAATTTGGGGGTTATTACAATTATCACTCTTTAAGCCTGTTCTGACTCTTTAAGCATCTGATAAATGCTGCATATTCAAGACATTTGTGCATAACTGAGTTCAGTAGCTGCCCTGCCTTAACTCATTTACCATGAAGCATTCATTGTGAAGTTAGCTATATTTGGAGTTTACACTGAAATAAAAGCTGTTTTAGACTTAGAAAATTTGCAACAGGTAAGATTCAGTTGTGTCACTCTTCTTCTAGCCTACTCTTTCATTTGTATGATAACCTGTTCACAAACTATGATTGACTGTCATAAAACTGAGAGTGTTCCAATAATTCATAATCAGCTTTTATAATAAACAGATGTAAATCTATTCTCTCTCTCTCTCTCTCTCTCTCTCTCTCTCTCTCTCTAAAGTTTTAAATGATCTGCAAATTGGATGGTGAGTGAAAAATATATGGGTAGCAATAACTGAGACATGCCGATGTTCTGTCCAGCAAGACTCTGATGGAGAGACAGTTTTGGTTGTGACCTTGATGACTGTTCACAGCTGTGCGTGTGTTTAGGGTGGGACTGAAGGAGGCAGTAACTTTCCCCCCCTCCAGCATCACACACACACACACACACACACACACACACTGACAGGTCGAGCGAAAGGCGCGCGTGATTGGAGTTTCAAAGCGTCTCTGCGCGTCAGCCGAGCAGCTCTAAAGGTAAGATCTTCTCTCATTTCACTCACTTTCATGTGGTTTCGCTTTCGCGGAAAGAGAAAAAGCAAAACTTTCAGATTATTTTGAATTACCTGCGGCTTTGTGGTCCAGTTTTTTCTCCCCCTATTAAAACTTTTCCCAAAGTAATTAAAGAGACAGTGTCGCGTCACAGACAGATGTGCGCTTTAAGCGCGGAGAGCCGGTGATCTGAGTTCACTCGCATCGAGACAGTACGCCGTCAGCAGCTTCACACCGCTGGGAAGAGGCATTCTGCGCCCAGCTCTCTGCTCTAGTTACTCTGTCACACTGCCGCATGTGTCTGCTGTTTATAGCAGCAGTATGTGAGGAATCGCTGTGAGCTTGATCAGGCTTGCATTGAGTGAATGATGCGTGTCCGTGTGTGGATATGTGAAGGGAAGCTCTGTAGAGACATGTCTGCTCTTTGAGGACTGCGGGAGTCTGCTGTGTTTCTCCTGCTGTTCTTTGTTCTTCGGCTCAGAAGCTGTCCTAACCGTCTCTGGATGATATACGTGTCAACATTAATCATTCCCGCATATATACAGCGCGTATACATTTATACAGTGTTGAAGCTGTGGCTTAAGAGCTGTGGTGCTAATGTAGGCAGGTATTGCAGGTTTAAATCCAGCCATTATTTCCTGTCCATATACTCTATGTGGCAATTAAATAAATAAATAAAAACTACAACCTGCTAACATTACATTCCTTCAATTGGTTTATTCAATTTGTTAAAGAAAAAAGTGTTTAGTTTAACATTAACTTTACATTGGAGCTTTTAAGACAGACAAACTATAAAGAGGTCATACATTATATGGTAGTTAACTACTAAAAAGTTGATGAAATTGTTATTTTTTTTTCTGCTGATCTGTGGTCTTCCTCATCTAGGGGTCGGGGGGAGGGTTACAGATTGTTTGGAAATAAATTATATATGACTCAACTTGCACCCAGGTGTATTCATTTTTGTCCAATCAAATGCTGTCAATAAGAATGACCCTCCCCCTATTTTGACTTGACACCTAAGCAGTAGTAATGACTAAACAAGTATGTGCATCATCCTGCAGCGTTTGTGCTCCAGACATGAATGATTCCTCAGATCAGTGTTGTTGAGGAGAGCATGCTGTTTACTAACTGACTTTAATAAGTGATCATGTGCACCATTTCCACCAGCTAGGCAAGAAAACAGTTGAATAATAATAATAATAATAAAACAGACAAACAGGCGAATTACGTGAAACTGCATAAAAAAACATGTTACACCAACAGAATTTCCGCAAATGTTATCCTAGTTTGTTGTGCTACTATTTGAAATTCTTGTATTGCCTTCAATAACTGATTAGCTGAATGAGGCTTTTTGCATTTAGTGAATAAACAAATTCAAGTTAACAATACAAAGTTGAGAGAGCTTCTGAATGCATCATTTTAAACTTTCCTCAACAGTTCTTTTTGTTTTACAGTGCTCTCCAAATGCAGAAAGAACAATTTTTTGAAAGATGTTTGGTCACACTTTATATTAGGTTTCTTAAGCTGTGTAGTTGAAAGTTAAGTACAATGTACTTATCATGTTCATGTTGTGTTGTAAAACACTAACACTTTATTTTAAGGTGTCATTGTTACCCAAGTTACATGTACTTACTATTATAATAACACTTAATTATGCATAATTACATGCAAGTAACCCTAAGGCAATCCCTAATCCTAACCCTAATCATATATAGTAAGTACATGTAGTTAATTAATATTACTCAGTACTTAAATGTATAATTACACTGTAACAAGGACACCTTAAAATAAAGTGTAACCTGAAACACTTGTTCTACTTTTGAGATGGGATACGATTAAGATTGGGGCCAGGTTTGGTGGTGAAGGTGTAAAAAAAACAAGTATGGTCTATGTACAAAACAATTCCATTGTATCAAAAGATTAATTTAAATTCTAGTACATACAGGTGCATCTCAAAAAATTAGAATATCGTAAAAAAAAATTCTGTAACTTATTTCAAAAAGTGAAACTTTCATATATTCTAGATTCATTACATGTAAACTAAAACATTTCAAAAGTTTTTTTGTTTTAATTTTGATGATTAGAGCTTACAGCTCAGGAAAGTCAAAAATCCAGTATCTCAAAATATTAGAATATTTCCTAAGATCAATCGAAAAAAGGATTTGCAAAATAGAAAAGTTCAAGTTCTTTAAAGTATGTTCATTTCTGCACTCAATACTTGATCAGGGCTCCTTTAGCACAGACTCCAGCATCAGTGAGGTGTGGCATGGAAGCAATCAGCCTGTGGCTCTGCTGAGCCTTCAGCTCGGATCGACTGTTTCTCATCTTTCTCTTGAAAATATCCCATAGATTCCATATGGGGTTCAGGTCAGGCATGTTGGCTGGCCAATCAAGCACAGTAATATCATGGTCAGCAAACCACTTGGAAGTGGTTTTGTCACTGTGGGCAGGTGCTAAAGTCCTGCTGGAAAATGAAATCAGCATCACCATAAAGCTTGTCAGCAGAAGGAAGCATGAAGTGCTCTAAAATTTCCTGGTAGATGGCTGTGTTGACTGTGGACTTCAGAAAACACAATGGACCAACACCAGCAGATGACATGGCAGCCCAAATCATCACTGACTGTGGAAACTTCACACTGGACTTCAAGCAGCTTGGATTCTGTGCCTCTCCACTCTTCCTCCAGACTCTGGGACCTTGATTTCCAAATGAAATGCAAAATTTACTTTCATCTGAAAAGAGGACTTTAGACCACTGACAAACAGTCCAGTTCTTTTTCTCCACAGTCCACGTAAGACGCTTCTGACGTTGTCTCCGGTTCAGAAATGGCTTGGTAGCGAGCGTGGTGACTCTTCATGCACTGACTCCAGCTTCAGTCCACTCCTTGTGAAGCTCACAAGTCTTTGAATCAGCTTTGCTTGACAGTATTCTCAAGCTTGCAGTCATCCCTGTTGCTTGTGCACCTTCCTACCCAAATTTTCCTTCCAGTCAACTTTGCATTTAATATGCTTTGATACAGCACTTTGTGAACAGCCACAACCTTTCAGTAATGACCCTCTGTGACTAACTCTTGTGGAGGGCGTCAATGTTCGTCTTCTGGATCATTGCCAAGTCAGCAGTCTTCTCCATTATTGTGGTTTCAAAGAACAAGAGATACCTGGAATTTATACTGTAGGGATGGTCATTAATTGAATCTCAAATGTAAATATTCTAATATTCTGAGATACTGGATTTTCGACTTTCATGAGCTGTAAGCTCTAATCATCAAAATTAAAACAAAAAAACTTTTGAAATATTTTACTTTACATGTAATGAATCTAAAATATATGAAAGTTTCACTTTTTGAAATGTTACAATGAAAAAATTTACTTTTTCACAATATTCTAATTTTTTGAGATGCACCTGTATTAGGCTACATTAAGTTAACGTAAGGTTCAATGTTTTTATTCTTTGTGTTGTTCTGCATTTGCTGCAGTAGCACATAGTGGAATGAGTTTACTTGAGAGTAAATCAGTTAAATAAGGATTATGGGATATTAGACTGTTTCTTAGAACAACACATGATTGTTCAGGAGATTTTTTTAGCTCAAGGTACTGGCTGCCCCTGATCTGAAAATTAGCTGTGTTCAGTCTTGTGATTCAGAAAACATTGTACCTTTTTTTTTTCTTTTTCTTTTTTCTTAATTGTGGTGGTGGAGTTCATGTACACAAGCTTTTATGTTGATGAGTTAATTTATTCATATAATTCTGGATGTTTAGTGATGGATGTACTGGTCTTCTGTCCTTCGGCCTGAGATGCTGGGCTAGACTCCAGCATCCCTGTGACCCTACAGCAGGACAGCAGCTTTGGAGAACAGAGTGATGGGTGGATGAATAATGTGTATAGTTTCCTTTGATGAAAAACAGCCCTGACTTCTTTTATGATGCTTGAATGTGTCTCAGCTTTTCTTTCATGTGTGGACTCCATGTGGTCATTGGTTTGGACTGTCTGCTCATTCTGGGCTCTAAGAAGAGTAGAAGTTCATTGATCTCAAAATTCCTCCCTAATCCGGGTGTTATTGTTACCCTGAATGATTATAGCGGCAGAAAAAATAAAACTATATGTGGTGAAGCCCCTAGGGGGGTAAAACACAACATGAAACGTGAGTGAAACATGAGTTCAGTTTGAGTTCAACAAGTTCCTAAATCACCTGTTACAGTGAGGTATGTCATTGTGGCGTTTAATGAGACAGACTCTGCCTGTTTTGGGGCCCAGAAAGGCCTTTGGGTGTCCGAAAGTGGTGGGGACAGTGGTGCTGTTAGTGGGAGGGTGCATCTGAAGTTGTCATGGCAACCAGATACATTCCATGATTTCCTACAAAGGTTGCCTCAAGAAACAGAGAAATATACAGTGGAAGCCTCATTTATACTGGTGTACATATTAAGAGACCAGCTCATCTTTAAGCATCGGTTCTCAGCTGGTTGCGCTGCTTCAAGCAGGGTCTTTGAGCAGGGTAAACAGAAACAAGGTCTCTAAATACTAGCTCATTTAACACTCATCGCAGTCGGGATGGGATCTGCAATGTACAGTAGGCCAGCTGTCTTCAGTTGTACTGAAGATTACGCTTTATATTGGGTGTCTTAAACTACTTGTGATGTACTCACATCACCCAAAAACAACAACAACAACAACAACAGCAAAAAACTAAAGGGAATCTTTAGAAAGACATGGTACAGCCCACAACCCAATCCTCAGCAGACAATTTTAGTAACTCAGCTTTTTTTTCCCACATATCTGTCCTGTCCGTTAAAGTATGGTTTGGAATACAGTAATGGCTTTTAGTAAAACAGGCCTACACTGTAAAAAAAAAAGAAAAAAAGTTGAGACAACTTAAAATTTTAAGGCAACTAGCTTCAGCAGATTTTTGAGTTCTCTTTTTTTTTTTTTTTACAGTGTATAGCTCTGGCAGCAAGGCCTGCAGACGAGCTGAGTTCAGAGACGATGTGTTGGTACCAGCAATGTGGATGCTGCCTGTAATGATGAGATGAGAAATTACTGATCTACTGTGCTAGCTTTCATTTTGCAGTGGTTAGTCTTTGTTACTCTGAAGTGGTTGGGAGTGTGTGTTGAGCAATTGTGAGCTGCAAAATATTCAGAGAGAGTCATAAAACCAGGGTTTAGGCAGGGCTGCCATTAAGAAACCAGTTGTATCCAGGACCAGTGCACAAAAATACACAAAGAATGGAGCACAAAATCTGGATCCCTGAAATAAGGAATTTAAAATAACATGGTCTGATGAGCTATCTTACATTATATTTCCTCTAACAAGACTGGTTTAGAGATTTGTACGAAGTCAGTTGATATGGTCTTAACGTGCTAGTCTCATGTGTCTGTAAAGTTAGCAATGCTTTTTATTCTGTATGTTTACAGGAAGCAATACAGAGGTTAAAGATAACATTTGACCAGATTTACACTCCTGCTGTGAAGCTCAAGATGAGTAAAGCAACTCTCACTGCTGTCTTTATAGGTAGGTTTGTTTGTTTGTTTATTTATTTTTTCATTTAATAATTGTGTTTATTAAAACAGTTTTTTTCACTATATGCATTCAAATATTTTTTTCCTATATGCATTTGCTGATTCTTCACTAAATTAACTTTGATGGAGAGAACAATCTTTCCATAGATAATGTAGTGGGGAAACTCACTAAACTGGACAGCCTACATTTAAGTTTAAATAACACGTTTAAAAAAAGAAAAGTGTTCATTTTAGAGATGCACGCTTTGTGATCTGTTTATTCATTGCATTTATTTTCATTGCATTTTTACCTGCTCAAGCGTCAAGCATTGAAAGCCCCCCCCCAGTTGTTTATGAATAGTCCACATGTCAAAATAATAGCTGAAATTATACAAATTACCCCATTAAACATCAGGGAGGGAGGAAAGAAAAGACTGTTTGGGAGATAAGGCCCTTGCATATGTTTGCAATTTCACTGCTACTTTGAGTTCTTGCACTGCTCTAGGAATAGTCTTATTGCTGTCTTATTTGCCTTTAGGGACTGTAAAAAACCTGGATTATGTTGTCTCGTAATTTGCATTTGTATTATTTTCTGTATGACCTATGTTCCTAGCATTTCTACTGACTTCCAGTGGAGCAAAGCCAAATGGAAAGAACAAAAAGCCAAAACAAGGTAGCTGCAATATATGTTGATAGTAATATGCATGTTTGAGACATTTGCCACTAAATTATGTTCTTCTGACATTGCCTCTGCTTTTTCAGCTGTGCCAGCAATAGAATGTGATATGCGGGCTGGGAAGATCAATCTCTCAGAGTTTATTGTTAAGTGTCCAGCTAACTGCAAGGAGACCAAGGAGAAGGTGTATGGGACAGGTGTATTTGCCTCCATATCCAGTATCTGCAATGCTGCCATTCACAGGTGAGCTCAAACAGTTTGCAGTCTGTGAGACCCGGTGTTCACCTGGTGTTAATGTATGATCAATAGGACAAATGAAAATATTATGCAAAAGCTTGAGCTCTCTTGATGAAATCACAAGTTGCTAATCTAATTGAAAAGAAATCTGCAAAAATGTACCCCACATGACACCAGCTCTTGCACCTGCAGAAGTTCTTGCAACTCCAGTTGAGCTTAAGGTGCGACAAGCAGCTTCTTCAGAGATTTTTCATAACATTTTAGTAATCAAAAAGTATGGGAAACCTGTATATGATGCTATGGATCTACCTCAGGAAGGGAGAAGATGGCTTTAGAGATCTTTTACAGCCTTCCCTGCTTTGTGAACATCTGTCATCTGTAGTGTCTGATCGTCAGTCATCTGTTTCATGGTTGTTTAGTGTAATCACAACATCCTGAGATGTTTAGAGAGTAGGAGGCCTCATAGGTCAAGTTCTGACCCTATAAAACTTGATAAATGATTAGAATAACATGGGTGGATCAAAGGGAAAGCTGACAAAATGTGTGTGCCTCTTCAACAAATAATGTCGGCTGGGGAGGTTGTGTTAGTTTATCAATTGCTATGGTGCATCAGTCAGTGCACATGTGGGAGATGTATGCAGCCAGTAAAAGGCAGATGGCATGCATTTTGTTTGGATTATATTCTTATTCCATAGACCACCCTCAGAAGTGATCAGGCTATCTTTGCCATTGGATCTCAGTCAAATTTAAATTACATGATCTCAGCTGAAATCATTCAGCCAATGCATAGCATGGCATTTTTGTGCATTTCTAGCATTTTGTTTTTACTCAGTATTCACTCTAAGCTATTAAAGCTACCCAAATCGATACAGATCCCTTAGATAAATACATCTCACATACAAGGTGTTTTTTGCTGTTATTTTGTTGTCAGTGGAGTCATCACTAACTCTGGAGGAAAAGTAATTGTGATGAAGATGGCAGGACAGATGATCTACAAGGGTAGCTTTGCCAACGGTGTCCGGTCTCTGTCCTTACCCAACTGGAGAGAATCCTTTTCTGTCTCAGGTAGTATAGACCTTACTCTGAACAAACACTGTTGGAAAACACCTATATGTATTGGCTAACAGACTCTGTATAGCAATCAAATAGAAAAGATATATATGCCAAAAGAATATTAACTCTTTTTCCGTCAGTGTTTTTGAAAAAAGTTGCCAGCCACCGCCAGCATTTTTGATAATTTTCACTAAAATTTCAAGGCTCCTGGAATATTTTGTTGTATGAATATCTGAACATGCAATACATCAAAGAACAGAGCCTTTACTTTTAAACAAACAAACAAACAAACAAACAAACAAAATCTGTTTTATTCTAGCTTCAAGATTTCTTTTTTATCAACACTTGAATGTATGCAAGTCTCACAAAAAAAAAAAAAAAAGTTTTGAGCAAAAAGCTGCGAAAATCAAATTTTTTATCAAATACTACATCTGGATCATATTCAGTACGATGATCAAAGCAAAGATGCAGTAGATGGCTTCCATCAGCACTCCCAAAGCTTGCACAGGCCTTTATCACTTCTCCTTTCTGTGTCTTCCTCGGCTGTGTTTTTGATCCGGAGATTCTGGACTGATTCAGGACATGCGTAATAGCGCCCCCGAGTGTATAACGGTGAAAACCTGGAGAATTCTGTTTTTGGCGGGGAAGCGTTGTATTATAAATAAGTGAAAATTCTGTGTTTGGCAGGGAAAGAGTTAAGACAGTAATTTCATATGATGAGTACAGTCTCACATGCTTAACTTTTTTTTTTTTTTTTAAATATTGGATTTATAACTTTTGGTTCCGTGTGTCAGTGGGTAAACCAAAGAAGGGGGTGACCTACCCATCCACTCTGGTCTTTGTACCCTCAAGACCCACCACAGTGAAAACAGGTAAGCGG
>JAFVLL020040138.1:0-12669 GCA_021397915.2 Tor tambroides | reverse complement strand
TATTTAATACACGAGTTTCACAATTTGAGTTGAATTACTGAAATAAATGAACTTTTCCACGACATTCTAATTTATTGAGATGCACCTGTATATGCCTCTAGAAGTAAAGGAACATTGCTGTTGTGTTCTGGTAACACAACACTTGGTTTTGAATATAAATTTCTCTCTCTTTCTCTCAGATATCCAGTAGCGCTCTGGCATCTGGCCAGGTGGAGAGCCGTGGTCCGATCTCTCATGCCCCCAACAGCCCCGCAGGTACAGCTGCTTGTGACGAAACATAAAAACACATCCTTCAAATCATCCAGACATTTAAAAAAACCAAATTCTGACAGAATACCTAAGAATCTGTGATGTAACATGTGGTGGTTTTATGTTTTTTTTCATTTATTTATTTTGGGATTAGGAATGGAGAGCAGTCAACCAATCACCATCACAGACCCGGTTACACGGCGGAAGAAGAAACGCAGAACTCGGGCCTCGGACAGTTTCACTGGCAAATTTAGTGGTACTAAACCATCTTGAACTTTACAAAAACTCTTATTAATCCTCATAATGTGCACCTTTTTGTTCTATGGTTTATCCTCAGCATACAGTCTGTGTAATCTGTATCGTGCATCATCAGATCTTTCAAAATGTGTGATTGCAACATTTCCTGATGGGGTAAGGTGAGTCAACTCACAAATGTGTGTGTTTTGTAGATCTGTACAAGCTGACGGACGAGCTGCTGGGTCAGGGAGCTTATGCTAAAGTCCAGGGCTGTGTGAGTTTACAGAATGGCAATGAGTATGCTGTCAAGGTGAGATGATTTTTTTTTTTTCATGATTTTGTAGTTACAATTACATGGTTTCTGTGGTATTTAAAAGGTTTTGAAGTCTTAATTTGCCCTTCCACAAATTAAAGCCTTAAATCAGAGCAGAAAGTCTTAAAATCAAGAAGTCATGGCATTAAATGTTGCATGCACTGCAAAAAATAGCCATTTTCCTCAGTATTTTGTATTGTTTTCCAATACAAATATCCTTACATCAAGATACATTTGCTTGAGATGCAGAATGAAGAAATGAAGTCTTGTTTTCTGAGAAATTAGACAAAATGAAGTGAGTTTATGTTTAAAATAAGAGCAAATATCTATCAATGGGGAATAAAACCTTGTTTCCCTTGGAATTAAGCTTTTTTTGTGTAAAATTAACTAAAAAGTTATGGAGATTGGTTGGAAGTTGTATTTTAATCTTTGAAGTGTTACTAATACAATTGTGTTGCCTAAATTTTCTTTACTTTGTGTTAAAAAGGTCTTTAAATAGGTGTAAATTTATCTTCATAATACCTGCAGAAACCCTATGTACTTCCATAAGATAATAATACTAAAATGGTAAATATTTTGAAGAATATCGGAGTAGTTCAATGTCAAACAAACATAATAAATTACTTTGTGTGTAATGTGTGGTTACGTTTCTCAGATAATTGAGAAGAACGCTGGTCACAGTCGGAGTAGAGTTTTCAGAGAGGTGGAGACGCTTTACCAGTGTCAAGGAAATAAGTATGATCCTATTCCACAATACTCATTATACTTAACTTAATTCCAGAATTTACTGTAATTGATTGTAGTTAGTATTATACATAACTGCTCAACTGCATACATTGTGTGTTTCTCTATAGGAACATTCTGGAGCTCATTCAGTTTTTTGAAGATGACTGCTGTTTTTATTTGGTGTTTGAGAAGTTGCTTGGAGGTACTGTACAGTTGTATAGAGGTCAAATACAGATGCATTCTCATTCTCAGTTATTTGTTTCTGAATAGGTTTCTCTTTCCCTCTCTCTTTCCTTCTAAGGTTCCATTTTAACACACATCCAGAGTCGAAAGTACTTTGATGAGAGAGAGGCAAGTCATGTAGTCAGGGATATAGCACATGCACTGGACTTTCTGCACAACAAAGGTAAATACTGTACTTTTACTCTGTGGCCCAGTGACCATGACTCACTGCGAGTGTGTTTACTCAGACTCATCTCACTCTTTCCACAGGAATCGCTCACCGGGACCTTAAGCCTGAAAATATCCTGTGTGAATATACTGATAAGGTAACACATGTGTAGTTTGTCTGGCTACAGAACCCAAACCTTTGAACAGTAGTGTAAAGGGATGGGCGATATGACCGAAATCTTTTATCACAATATGAATCATTTTATTTCACGGTAACGATATATATCACAATATTTATTTTTGCTTTAAATAAGGTCTTTATGATATCAAAAGTTTTGATATCATAGAAATGTCATAATTCTTGTTACCAGTGTCAATATCACAAAAAAAACAATACTAGCCTAAATTAAAAAAAAAAAAAAAACTCAAGCTCACTGAAGACAAGTAAATAGTCAGCGATTAAATAAGAATAAGAAACTAACTGCAAGCAGTAGGACAAAAAAACTACAGTAGAACAAATAAAAATAAGAAATGCAACATACATTGTATAAACAAATCAAATTTAAAAAATAAACACTGAATATTCTTCACTGTGTAAATTAAAAATATATTTCTTCTTATTAAAGTTACAAAAGCGTTTTAGTCGAGAGCAGTGAGAGATTTTCTCTCTTTTTTTTTAACATGACAGACAGCAGGAATATTAGACTCAGCAGTTTGCTTTCAAGACCTAAATTACTGTTTACAAGGATACTTGCAAAGACGGGCATATTTTGACACATACAAGTGTGTGTACTTAACTGTTCAAGGCCTATAAAGCGGCAAAAATAACTCATTTCAATACTCCCACGCTCTATGAGCACCGTCTTGCGTGTGCTCGCCTCTCTGACAGCACACGCCTATAGCGAAATGAGTTCTCTTTCACTGCCGATTGCATTTCAATGGCTTAAAATCACTTGTTTTTAAACCGCAGTGCTTACAAACACATACAAACGATACGTTTTCGTGACCACGTAGCAAAGCGGTGTCATGTGAGCGTGTAACCACGATAGAGACGATAGTCCAAAACCGGTTGAGAAATTTCTACCGTTTAATCATGTCATTAGGTACATCAGCCACCTCTAGTAGTGTATGCACTGTATGTTTATAGCCAGTCTTAATTGTAATGAGTTTTTTGCTTTTACTCAGGTTTCTCCTGTCAAAATCTGTGATTTTGATCTGGGGAGTGGAGTAAAGCTAAACAGTGCCTGTACCCCAATAACAACCCCTGAGCTCACCACACCGGTAACTGCATCCTCACATTTGTGCTTTTGGCATCCTAGAACTGTAAAATTGTGGAGTAGCATGTTTTGAGGGACGTGTTTTATCCTCTAGTGTGGCTCAGCAGAGTACATGGCTCCTGAGGTGGTCGAGGTCTTTACGGATGAGGCTTCGTTCTATGATAAGCGCTGTGACCTCTGGAGCCTTGGAGTGATTCTCTACATCCTGCTCAGCGGGAGTCCTCCCTTCACCGGCCACTGCGGCACCAACTGCGGCTGGGAACGAGGAGAGACGTGTCGTGCCTGCCAGGTAAAGCTCACACTAATTAAAAAATGTAGAGAATTCACTTCATCCACGAAGACAACTTAGCAGCGTTGTCCTCTCCTGTTCAGAACAACCTGTTTGAGAGGATTCAGGAGGGGAAGTATGAATTTAGGGATGGAGTTTGGGCTCAGATCTCAGCCGATGCCAAAGATCTGATCTCGCGGCTGCTGGTGCGAGATGCAACTCTACGGCTGAGTGCTGCCCAGGTCCTGAAGCATCCCTGGGTGCAAGGAGTGAGTCTTTAGCTCTATTTTTCGTGAAGACTTTTTGATTTTAGCCATTATGGGATGATAACTGATAATAAAAAGTGTTAGTGTTAGTCAGTAATTTTACTTATTGCATTTTAACCCTTTTAGTAGTAATGACTAGGTAATTAAAAAACAATTGCTTGACACAGAAATGGATGTCATGTAAAGGCTTTGGACGCTACAATGCATATAGTTCATTTCTGAGAAGAGAAATGTGTATGTGTGTGTGTGTGTGTGTGTGTTAGTGTGTATACACTATAGTACACTAACCTTCAAAAGTTTGGGGTCAGTAATTTTTTTTTTTGTTGTTGTAACAAATGGTTAATTTTTTCAACAAGGACACATTAAATTATCCAAAAGTGACAGTAAAGTGACTTTTACTTTGTTACAAAAACATTCAATTTTAAATAAGTGCTGTTCTTTTGAACTTTTTATTCATTAAAGAATCTTAGGGAAAAAATTATCATGGTTTCCACAAAAATGTTATTATGTTTTAATAAGAATATTAATAATAATAATTGTTTCTTAAGCAGCAAATCAGAAGCAGAAGAATTAGCATTGCATCACAGGAACAAATTATTTTTTTTTAAATATATTAAAAAAGAAAACATTTAAAATTGTAATAATGTAACAGTATTACTGTTTTTACTGTTGTTGTTTTTTTAATGCAGTCTTCTTTTCTTTCTTTTTTTTTCCAAAAACATTAAAAAACTTACCAATTTATTATGTATATTTTTACTTTTATTACATTTTTATTTACTCGTTTAAATTTTCAGAATGCACCTGAGAGAGTTCTTCAAACCCCTCGTGTTCTACAAAGGTATTTGATTTTGATGCTGTAGATTAAGTATAATTTCCAGTCTCTGTAATGTGTCTAACCGTCTCTCTGGTTGAACCCACAGAAACTGCAGCACTAAAGACCTGACACAGTTCGCCGCTGAAGCCATCGCATTCAATCGGCAGCTGTCTCAGCAGGAGGAAGAGCAGGAGGACTTCGGTGCCGTGGTCTGCTCCATGAGGCTCTCTCCTCCATCTAACTCTAGATTAGCCCGTCGCCGAGCACAGTCTCAAGCACTACGCACCAATACCTGACACCTGCCCACCCAACAGGTGCTCCGGTTACACTCCTGCACACCGTAGTGCGTTATAAGCCTTCATATGCATACATTCTCTGGTGAACTGAATGGGTTCTTGAGCAAACATATGTATATGCATCACAGGCTCAGTGCTACCATCTTGTAGCACAGAGTAACCTCCAAAACATCCAGACACTTCTAATTTATTTACAGGTCCTTTACTCTGTGTAATGTGAGTTTTGTGTATTTTAAGCATCAGAAATTGTGCTTTTTTTAAAAAAATATTTATTACCAAATATTTATGGCTGGCAGTGTTTGTCAGTCTGATATAAAAAGGGTGCTCAGCTCTGAGGGAATCTACAGATGTTGATTTTAATGTTGCCGCATCAGTGAGGTTTTTAATCTACATTAGCATTTTTATACTTAACAAAACAAGTTTTAACATTTTAAACACCACTTTATTTACTGTAAAGAACTGGACATCTTGCTTTGTTACTTTTCTATTGTTTGTTTTATAGAAGGTCTAGTTGTAGTCTAGTTATAGTTATTGTTGAGCTAATAATGTTTTGGTTTATTTGAGCTATGTAAAGCCATGCTGCCATGTGTTTTAAGTGGAAATGCATTTGAGAGCTATTGCTGCTTTAATGAGGGTATTATATACATTTAACCAGATACTTTCAGCTCAGATCGTTAGTAAATATTGCACAGTACGTATTTTTGTCTTTTCAGATTTCACATGATTATATTTTTTCATTTTATGTATATTTTTTCATGGTTCCGCTTTGTCTTTTAGAGTATTGAATTTTATTTTGTTGTAAAAGTGAACTATTTTTCTATGCATCAGGGTGATGAGACTGTCCTGCAGACAAGATGGAGTACATTTTATTTTTTTGTTTGTATGTAGTGTGAATTGTGCCATTTTGGGGGGCAGAGCTCCTAATGTGCAAAATAACTAAATGACCTCTCAGTTGCCTTTCAAATGATAAAACATGCACGGTTATTTTTTCCTGTTATTTGTTGTTTAAAATGCTATTAGAGGTAAGATGAAATGGTAAGAATTTAGTGGTTGTCCATGTATTATGTATGTATGAGTGTTTGGAAACATTTCATGTACCAGGGATGACACTAGAGGGCACTACCTCACATCAATGTTCTCAGTATTCAGTGCTTGTGTGATACTCTAATGAAGTACCAAAGGCATATTTCAGAAATGCTGTCTATGGAATGGCCATTTAACCCTAAAAACTCTGGGACAGATCATAGGTCAGGGGTGTTAATTTGGTTTTACAATTTTGAGAAATAAAGTAATTTACACTGACACTTGAGTCTTTATTCAGTGCACTTTATACAGCAGTATTGTGGATTGTTGTTGTGGATAACAACATAAATTTGATGATTATGATATCCTCGTGTACAAGGCCTGAATGAACATGAGCCATAGTATGAGCACCTGAGCGCCTATGAACACACTAATACAGAAAAGCACAGGAAATAAATTGTACTATCTTTAAACCTTTCCTCAAGGCTTTCTTGCACTGAAAAGGTCGTGTTTGAAAAGGACTGAGCACTGTGAGCAGACAGGACTTGTGTCCTTGGATATGAGTGTCACGAGAAGCTGGAGGTTAACAATTGTTTCCAAGTGAATTTATATTCTACTAGCCGTGTTTGGGCAGATATTGTGCATCGTGTAAGTTGTAATGTTTTAGCCGAACCTGAAAGCGTTGAAGGTTAACACAGAAATGGGATTCGTGTATCATCTGTATGTTGGAGTGATGAAGCGGAACTCGAGAGCGCCTCCCGCGGTGATGAGCGGAATGACTCCGGCGTGAAGCACTGGAGGAGTCGCTCCATCTCAAACCGCCCAGAGCGAACCGATGCGCTCCTCCAGCGGCTGAAGTTGAAGAGCCTGAAGAAGAATCACCTGAAACTCCCGAAGATTCGCTAAAATAGAAGATAACAGAAGCCAGCTCTTCGAAATCTCATCTTCTGGTGAGTTTAAAGAATTTATTTTTACCTGTAGAGCCGGAAGTCGTTCATTTTCAGAGTAATGCCGCCCGCAGTTCAATTACGGACTTTGAATATGTTTTCATATTGATTGTATCTCTTAACACGTTGTTTTAGATTAAATATAGGCTATTAAAAGTAAGCCAATGTCAAAACGCCTCTAAACCACTGAGTGCAGGTAGATTTTATTAGAAAATCAAAAAATGAATGTAGGCTAATTCTATCTGTCTGTCTGTCTGTCTGTCTGTCTGTCTGTCTATCTATCTATCTATCTATCTATCTATCTATCTATCTATCTATCTATCTATCATCTTATCTACTATATCTATCTGTCTCTGTCTGTCTATCTATATCTATCTATCTATCTATCTATCTGTCTGTCTGTCTGTCTGTCTATATATCTATGTCTATCTGTCTGTTTATTTCTATCTATCTATCTATCTATCTATCTATCTATCTATCTATCTATCTGTCTGTCTGTCTGTCTCTCTGTCTATCTATTTGTCTGTCTGTCTGTCTGTCTATAATCTGACCCTATCTATCTATCTATCTATCTATCTATCTATCTATCTATCTATCTATCTGTCTGTCTGTCTGTCTGTCTGTCTGTCTATCTAGGCTATCTATCTATCTATCTATCTATCTATCTATAGTCTATCTGTCTGTTTGTCTCTATCTGTCTATCTATCTATCTATAGTCTATCTGTCTGTTTGTCTCTATCTATCTATCTATCTATCTATCTATCTATCTATCTATCTATCTATCTATCAGTCTGTCTGTCTGACTGTCTGTCTATTGCTATCAGTTCAACAGTTTATAAGAACGTTAAATTTGATTGTGAAATTTGCTAGATAATTCAGAATTTTTAATAGCCGAGCATAATATACATGGTGTATATGATGTAAATATAATAAATAATAACCATGATGTTCATGATTAAATTCCTTATGCAGACATAACATCCGATTAAAATATTTATATAACCGTTACGCTTTGTCATGCAAACATACTGAGTAATAAAGTTTTATAGTAGTGTAATTTCCTCACAGCCAAAGCGTTCACATCATCAGACTCATCTGGTCTTGCTGGCACTAATTGAATTTTGGCTCGGCTCAGAGCCGGTGCTGACATGATGACACACGAACAGGCAGGCGGATGTTGGAGGACCAGCACATCGCTATAATACTCATTACTGCTCTCCGCCTCCTTCTCTGTTTTCTCTCTCTCTCATTTCCCCTTTTTATGCAGTGGCTGAAAAGGTCAGCGGCATTTAGAGAGGATGGTTTTCTCTAATGAAGATGCGCAGTCAGGTGAGAGGAGGGCGCTCCGCTCTCAGGGGTTGCCCTCGCCGGCTCTTTGCTGCGCGTGTGGGCTCTGCATCATGCTGGCGGGCATTAACATCACCCTGGTGGGCGCTCTCGCTTTTACCAAACTCCTCCCATTAAACAACCCTCCCATCATCATCGGGCCCATCCTCCTCTTAGTGGCCTTTTCATTCTTTGGGGCGTGTTGCATCTGCAGTCGGCGACCCATTGGACAAAGCTCTCACATGTCTGCCGGACGGGACCGTTGGCCGTTGATGAGGATAGGCGGAGCCGTGTTGGAGATGGAGACCAGTGAGCCCACCCTACAGGACACCACAGCCATTCAGCTCAGTCCAACAAACTCTCCAAGCTCCTCCCACCACTGCAGCCCCACCCACCTTCCCGGAGCTCCGCCCCACTCTTCAGAAACCTATGTGTCCTCAAAGGGAAATAATGTGAGTTTACAAAACCCCATAGTAGAAGATTTGTACTCATAGTTTGGACATCAAACTCTGTGAATTTGCAAACAGTCACATCATGGTCTTAAAACGAGACATTTCTTAGTGTGCATGAGCAGACATGTGATAGACCACTTTGGGATGAATTATTTGATGGAGGCGGTAATGAATTCAGCTCACAGAGTCAGTCCAACCTTTGGAAGAAGACTTTGGTGGTGAAATAAGAAAAGCATATCATAATTTCATCATCTCAGGCTCAGAATAGTATGAGAAAGAAAACTGGCTGATAAAGGATTATTGCAGGATCAATCTGAAAGTGTTTGAGCCAGCGCTACCATCCTTTCTGACAAATCAGATCTGGCAAATTGACTGCGAGCTTAAGTTTGTCCCTTAGAAATCGTGAACAATTTTGGCTGGTAAGAGATGAATTTAGTTCATGCAGAAAAGGATCAACCTTATACACTGCAAGATTGCAGTGCAAATGCTTGATTTTACTTATTAACATGAATCCTCTGATTTTTTTTTATCATGCGTGCATGCATATATTTTCCATTTCCCTTTTTTGCATGCATATCACATGTATACAGTACAATATTGAGTCTCTGTTAAAGAACATTGCTATCTGTGTGATTGTGGAATGTGTCTGATTGTATTGTTTTTGAAGATAAAATTGTTTAGTTGTACCTATCACATTATTATTTTATGAAATATGTAATGATGTAAACACTTGAAGCTAGAGATGCACAGATTTTACATTTCATTTTTTACATTTTACATTAAGCAAGCATTAACTGATGGTAAATGTGATATAACTGTACAAATAGAGAAAATAAACATAAACAATTAAAGGTTCATTATTGACTGATGTAAAAAAAATTCTGTCAACTGATAACAGCTATGGTGCAAATACATTGTGCATCCTTATACTTAAATCCACAAATATAGCTAGTGTAAAACAAGAATATATGGCCTTCTGTTGTTTCATTTTGTATATCGTAATTAATAAATATAATGGACATTTCAAACTGACTTATGTCTCTCCAAATTGTTAATGATTTGTAACCCATTTCAAATCATCTCAGTGAGTTTGTCTTATTGTGTCTTTCAGTGTCACGTTCAACACTATATCTGCTGTTCTTCCTGTCTGTTTGTTTACTCAGTAATTACTGTTAATGAGTCTCAATCTGGTACAATGGCAAAATTTGATTTGACTACCTGATTGAACAAACTGTGATGAAAAAAATGATAAGCGCATTGAAAAATGAGCTCAAATATTTGTAAAGTTAAGTGAGGAAGGACTAAGACAGCTGTTCCTCCTGATAACCCTGACAGACAAAAACCTCACACCAGTCAAAGATCTACACAAATAACAACAGCCTCTGATATGAGAGGGATTAATCAAACCCTACCTGTCCCTAATGGATTTATATGACACCGAACACAGAAATCTCTTATCGTACAGCACAAATATGAATAGGCAGTGCCATGACAGCTCAGGCCTGTTTGTTCAGTTGTGCTGCTGCACCATCTGTGCACACAACACAATTACTGCTGCTTCTGAGACACAATGTAACAGACTTCTATGTGTCTTTGATCCCTTCATCATGTGGCTTACTGAAACCTTTGTTGACCTACTTAGCAGAGATTTTCACCCATCTTTCGGATGTGTGTGGACTATTTATGCACACAATCAGTGGCTGGATGACATTACAAAATGGCAGTATAGTTCACAGGCCAATAATTGCTTGTTCTGCATCATTAAACAGTCTTAATGAGATCAGCACTTTGAAGCATTATAGGTTATGCATTCAAGAAGAGTGTGGTATGATCTGTTCAGTAAACATACAATTTTAATATACTAAAATATTTTTAAAACTAATATTTAATATTCTCATATTTTACTCATGCTATAGATATACTGTGTATTTTTATTTCTTTGTCAGAAAAAAATGGGTTGATTGGCTTTCCATACACACCTTTTGACCAATTAACTATTTATTTATTATTTAAACATTTTCATATTAACTGCATATGACTGCACAGACATTTTCAGCTTCGTTTTGACAGCAAGCAGCATGTCATCGAAATCCTGCATCCTAAGGTCACAAACGCATTTCTTAATGCAATATGCATCGTTCAAAAAGCGGTTTTGTTTGAGCACTTCAGTGTGTAAACTGTGCAACAGTGCAAATGACAATTAAAATAGGCCTGGCAAAGAGAAAGTGATCTGAATGCAATTAGATTACAGGTCAAAAACTAAAAATAACAAGGACACAAAACTACCTAACACAGAACTTGCAAAAACATTTGCATTTCCCCAAGAAACTTTGTGTTTGCTCTCAAAAGCACTGAAATATAGTTTCCCTTCCACTTAATATTATTTCCATCACCAGTTTTAGGTTGTTTGCAAAAGTTTGTCATAACTTAGATATGAACACCTGGTTTATTTTGAGTTCAAATCTTGCATGAATTGTTTGACTTTATCTTTTGTAAAATATAAAGTAAAATATAAAATAAATTAATAATTTGCAGTGATTGTCTGTTAAATGTATATCAGTATGGTTTTGTATCCATACCCATCTATAGCTTACCTATGTACACAATGAAATTAGTAATTAATTACATTCCTTACTAACTGATGTTAGTGATGATGGTGAAGCTGGAGGTGTTTTTTGTTGTCACCTTTAGACATTGGTCGGTGACATTAAGTTTAATTAATGACTACAGAGAGTAAAACAAGCTGTTCTAAGTTCATTTTATACGAAGTGCATTAACACAGAAAAGTGCATATGAATATTTACCCATTATAAAATATATCCAAACAGTATCAAAGAACAGCATTCTTTTTAACAGCTTGTATCCTGCTGCGAAATCTCATATAAATTACATAAAATTTATCATAAAGCATGTTACTCAGCCATGTTACTCAGATGCGTGTAAACTTTAATTTAACAAATTTAACCCACACTAACATTTATCTGAATGAGTTTCATCAATAAAAATGTATTTAATCAAAAATAAATGTAATATGAATATTTTTTGCTTAATTTGTAATGTTGTCTCTTATGCCTTTGAAGTATTTGCTCTGATATTAAGTTTTTTGTTGACATTTTTGTATATGACTTTTCTGTAACCCTGTTTTACTCTAAATATGAATAAAATAAAACTACACTGAGTTTAGAATCATTTGTATCCATTACATCGAACAAAACATTAGAATCACAGGACTGTGTTTCAATTTCTTTGTCAGAACAAATCATAACGGGCCTATTGGCCTTTAACCACAACATTTGACTGCTAGTATGCATACTGTAAGACGTAAGGTGTTTCTTGACAGAGACAGCAACTTAACAGTTGTCACCCATCCATGTCTTGTGACCAATAAATGTTCAGTCTTGATGACTGAATAACGTTTATACAACAACGACATCTAAAGGTCACAGACTGGTAAACATACGATAATAATCGGCACTACTGACATTGTCAAAACTATACATGCAAGAAAGTGTGAGATTCGACTTAATGTTTCGTGTTTATATATGATCTGCATCAGTGGCGTGCGGTGGTGTTTTAAAATGAGGAGGCAGTTTATATATATATATATATATATATGTGTGTGTGTGTGTGTGTGTGTCCCTGTTACACTTAATGTTGTCACATTTTCTGGGTAAATAAATATCACATAAAAAAGAGAACAAATATAATTATATTTTGTATTTTATTATTATTTTTTTATTTAATCATTTTAATACTAATTATACATTTCATAGTGTTTTTATGCATTTTTATATTTATTCCAAAATAATAACTAAAGGCAGTAACAATTTGAACAATATTCTGGAAACAATAAGGTTTCATTAGTTAACATTAGTTAAATACTTTAGTTAACATGAACTAAGAATAAACAATAGCCTACTTCTACAGCATTTATTAATCTTAGTTAATATTAATTTCAACATTTACTACTGCATTATTAAAATCAAACCATTTGTTAACATTAGTTTATGCACTGTGAACTAACATGAACTAACAATGAACTGTATTTGTATTAACTAATGTATACAAAGATTAATAGGCTAAAT
>JAFVLL020040136.1:0-19929 GCA_021397915.2 Tor tambroides | reverse complement strand
AAGCTGACGCCGGCTCCGCCGCACCTGCTTTTATGCTTCCTGGTCGTGACGTCACCCGCCCGTGACGCCTCGCCCTTCCTTCGGACTGATTGCACGTGAGATTCAGAGCGTGGTCACGCTGAAGGCGTTCCCATAGCGTTTTCGGATGCAGCTCGAGTTCCTGGAAGGGAACTATCGGTTATGAAGACACACCAGAACGTTGCTGGGGCAGCGTGGGGAAAAAGCCAGAGCGGAAGGAAAAGATGCAAGGTTGGTGAAGGAGGTGCACATGTTCATTTTTCATAGTGATGGCTCAGCAAAGAGGAACATTAAGATCCATTTCGGAGCACGAGCGGCCCTCTGTAAATATTCCCTGCGTCCCTGTGACACGGACCATCTGTCAACTTCAGCCGCTCTCCTGGCGTCTCCTGTCCATAACCTCTCTCTTTAAAACAGAGGAGAGCGGGGCACTGACGCAGACGAGCGCAGGATCTCCAGGGAGCGCGGCCAGATGACTGATGGGATGATGAGGGAGCAAGGTGCATTATGGTCCAGGTGCCAAACGGAGAAGTCAAGCGGCCAGCTGGTTTGAAGTAAGTCAAGTATTTAGTAAGTATAAGGTCAGACTGATGCTAAACTGTTGGTGTAAACAACAACACTAACACAAACACTAACATAGACTCTCAGAAATAAGGTACAATCTGTGACTGGGGTGTAACCATAAGGTACAAAAGCTAAAGGGCACATTTTTGTACCTCTTTTATCCCTAAAGGGGCATATAAGTACCTTAAAGGTATATATTAGTACTTTAAAAGTGCGCATTAGTACCTAAAGTGTACATATTAGTAGCGTTTGAAAAAGTACTGTTGCTGTACCATAGTTAAAATGACAAAATGTAGTAATTCAAATAAACATCAAATCATTCATAAATATTGAAAGTATGATGTCAAGTGAAGGTTCATATTCAGAAACCGACCAGTTTCAATTCTACTTTTCTTCAACGTTTTTGAAAATGATTTTGCTAGGACAAGCAATGTTTCAGAGTCACTATAAGTAGCAAATCAATTCATTCCATTGATTAAATGTACAATAAATGATTTAACAATACATCTGAGCCCCTGTGCAACATTTTATGTCTTCTTTGTTCTTTGTAATATAAAATATTTTGATAAATATATGCTATCTATCTATCTATCTATCTATACTGCTCTGTTATTAAAAATGAATGAATGATCACTTGCTTATGTAGACTGTTTGAGAATAAAAGTAGTTTTCCCAACATAGGAGAACATCCAACACAACAGAACACCCATGGATAAATCATTTTTCCAAACATATTTTTCTCATGTAATGGAGAAACACTAGATAGTTGTGTGCTATATTGGTTAATAATATAGTCAAGCACAAGGGCTTGAAAATGGTCACAGTGCACACTCCCATTTTTACCCAAAACACATTTATTTATTTATTTATTCCCTGTTTGAAAGACTGCTGATGGACGTGTCCAAACACGTACACAGAGCCTTCCCATGCTGTGTTTCTTCCCCCACTATGGACTGATATGACCCTGCTATTATGCCAAATGAGTGAAACTGTGATGAATCATATTTGGGAAAAATGTAAGCCTTTAAAAGCAAAGCAAAGCAAAACATCACAAAGCAAAAAAACAAAAAAAAAGCAAAACAGAAAATAAAACAAAACAACAAAAATCTAAATAAAACATAAAAAAAATCTCCAGAAGACAAAAAGGAAAAAAAGAAAACAGAAAACAAACTATACCAAAAAAAAAAAAAGAAGCAAAAGAAAGAAACAACCTACAACAACAAAAAACACAAACCAAAACAGAAAACAAAAGAACATGCCAAAACCAGACAACAAAGTAATGACAACAACAAAAAAAACAAACAAAAAAACAAAACAAAACACAAAAACAGAAAACAAAGAAAAAACAACAAAAGGAAAGGTACAAAACAAAGCAAATCAAACAAAAAACAACAACAACAACAACAACAACAAAAACAAAACAAAAATAATACAACAAAGGAAAGCAAAGCAAAACAAAACAAAATAACAGAAAACAAAACAGGAAAATAATATCAATAAAAAACAAACATTTTTGGCAAGTTTTGAAGCGCATATATGTAAAAGTGTGCAAAGTGTGCTTTTCTCTAAGTACTGTTATGTACTAAAGGATCACTTACTGAAGAATAATATTTTAATGCTTTCAGGACTTGGTTCTGAGCCAAAATGGATATGCAGACATGGATGTTTTTAATATAGTGAGGAGGATGTTTTTCTTCACAAAGTGAAAAGGACAGCGTGGAGTCGGCTGTGCCAGAGCTGGAGTGACTCAGGATGGGTTTGTGCTGTGCCATCACAGCTCTTTCTGTTTGGCCTGACATCAGCAGGGCATGCTGGGTACATCACACTCCAGGGAGGCACCTGTGCAAACTCATCCTCTCTCACCATCAATATTTGACCAAGTGCTTTAAGAAATGACCTCAGAACATTACCTGCCGTAATCATTCATACCAATGAATGAGAAATACTGCACCAGTTTGTGATAGATAAACTGAGCAGATTATGTGACATTATCGGGGTACGTTTACATCATCCAATATGCTTGGACAAATGCTGTTCTGCTGGATGAAATGTAATAAAGCAGCACTGGGTTGTTTCACAGATGTTTGTCTGGTTGATATTTGGTATGGTCCAGATCAGAGTATGACAGCAATAAAGTCTTTTAAATTGGCTAATATTTGGTCATTTAATACATAGGCTAAAAGCATTTCTGGTACAAAGGAGTGTTCACCTGCTGACTGTGTCATTTATGAAAATAAAATAAAATAAAATAAAATAAAATAATCTTTCTTTCTTTCTTGAGTAAATGTTGTGTATTTTTTGCAGTCTCTGAATTCTATTAAATATGTGAGCACTACATTTGCGTCAGCTACCCTGCTTTCTATATATATCAATATCATTGGCATTAAATTAATTAAATAAAACAATAAATATGTAAAATAATAAAAAATAAAAAAATGCAACACTTTTTATTTATATATTTAATAATAATAATAATAATAATAAAACAAAAACATATTTTTATTATATTTATAATAATAATAATAATAATAATAATAATAACTATTAAGTACTGTACATAGGAATATATTAAAATCATTAAGTATTATTAGCAGTACTACAATTATTAAAATACAAAGTAACTGTCAAAATACATGGTGCAATATGTCCATTTGGTTGCATTTTGTAGGTCAAAGTTGAAACTGTTGAATTTTAGTTGGCACATTACAACAACTGACCTGCGTGCATCAGTTCAGTGTAACACTGGCACTAGACGACTGCAAGAGGAGTGCATGAATCAATGCACATGCATGAATCAAGTCTGGACTCTTCTGATCTAGCCTACATGACAGCTTTGGCTTCCTTAAACTCACACTTTTAAAGGCTCCTTGGAGGAAGCCAGCATCTATATTTGTGCTCCCAGTAGGTTTGGCGGCAGATGTTTTCACAGAATTTCAAAGACAACACAACAGCTGCCTGTTTGTCAAAGATGGGGGATTCTGGGAGATTACAGCTGGCTGTCCTATACGTTTGAGAACCAAACCTAAATATGGCCAGATGGTGCAAATATACGTGTAGCCTCATGACGGAAGCTGCTTTACTACACTTAGCAAGCATTCAAACATGCATGAATGGATTATTCCTTCGAAAACAGTGGCCTTATGTTACTCCACACCCTTACAGAGAGCAAACAGCAGCCAAAGAGGGCGCTTCTGAGTGCCCAAATAAACCATAACATGACAAATGAGAAAGTCAAATACAGGGCTATACTGAGCGGTCTGCAGAGTTCAGATCCAACACTAATCAAACACATCTGAACAAGCTAAGCCAGGTCTTCAGGATTACATCAGCATTACAGACCGCTGTGTTGTTTTAGGGTTGGATACCAGAGTTCAGTTCAAACGGTGCTGCAAACAGCATAAAGAAAAAAATAGCTACCAATGTCTGTGGATAATCACAGAATTTTTACTAAAATGAACTAAAATGGTGAAGTCCAGACTATCTTTATTCTATTTAATTCAACTGTAGTACTACTAATATTACTTAGTGATTTTAATATATTGCTATGTACTTACATAATGAAGTTATTATTATTATTATTAATAAATATAATGATTATAATACAAATATAAATTTGGCTGATGGCCAATATAATGACGATATATTTAATAAAATTCAATACAATTCAAAACTTTTGTTGTAATATGTTTCTTTGAATAACTGTGATGATTATAATAATGATAATAATAATAATAACAAGAATACTATAAACTCTTATAATAAATTTTATTATTATTATTATTATTATTATAATTATCATATATACATATATATATATATATATATATATATATGTATTTTTATTGCATTTATATATATATATATATATATATATATATATATACACAAATTCTTCTTATAAAAACATAAATGTTGAAAATATGCTTGAGGTAACAGTTATACTTCAGATTTTTGTGGAAACGTTTATATATTAATAGCAAGTTCAAAAAGAACATAATTCATATGTAATCTATTCCTTATTATGTAGCAATGTAAAGGTAAAAATTGAAAGTCATTTTAATCCTTGCTCAGGTAAAAATAAAATAAATATTTAATAAAATAAAATCAATATATAAATTAGTCAATATAATATAATATAATATAATATAATATAATATAATATAATATAATATAATATGATATAATATGTGACCCTGGACCACAAAACCAGTCTTAAGTCGCACAGGTATATTTGTAATACATTGTATGGGTCAAAATTATCAATTTGTTTTTTATGCCAAAAATCATTAGGATATTAAGTAAAGATTATGTTCCATGAAGATATTTTGTAAATTTCCTACTGTAAATATATGAAAAGTTAATTTTTGATTAGTAATATGCATTGCTTTAAAGGTGATTTTCTCAATATTTTGATTTTTTTTGCACCCTCAGATTCCACATTTTCAAATAGTTGTATCTCGGCCAAATATTGTCCTATCCTAACAAACCATACATCAATGGAAAGCTCATTTACTCAGCTTTCAGATGATGTATAAATTAAAAAAAGAAATAACCCTTATGATTGGTTTTGTGGTCCAGGGTCTCATATAATATAATAATACATTATCAATATAACAGTCAGGAAGGTTAAGAAGTTTTTGGCTTGGCCCTCCATTAAATACAGGGATTAATGATACAATCAACATTTACAAGCTTAGCAGCCTTTAGGACAATCATTCTGGAATATTACCCTTTAAAATATGGAAGAAATGAATGATTTGCTTGTAAATGAGTGAACAGCATGTAAGTGTGGGTGTGCACAGCCTAAGGCTCTTCCAGAAGCCTTCACTAGGGGGCAGCAGCGTCTAAAACTATACTCTACACACCAGCACATGCACACAAAGGACCATGCTCTACTCACAGTGGGCGTGTCCTCATGCTCCTCCACTAGCGGTGGGGGCGGAGCTGTGACAACTCTCTCGACCAATCAGAGCGCAGCAGGCACTGCCTCATGTTAATTGATGCGGCTGCAGCAGGCACCCAATTGTTGGGATGTCACACTGCAGATTCCCAGTCTCTCTCTCTCTCTCACACACACACACACACACACACACACACACACACACTACAGAGGTGTCACATGGCTTTTTTTTTCTTCTGTGGATCAACTGCAGACACTGCAGAAAACTGTGGTAGCCATACACTGGAAATGACAATGAAACATGCACACATGCTATTCTTTAAGGGAATGCAGATGTGCGGACGACTCGCCTGTCACTAGACCGGCTCACGTACAGATAATAAAACATTTCACAGGGAAAGGTTAACAAGTACAAAGACAGGTGAGAATTCGTTTGCAATTCAGACTCGCGATCACAGGTTCAAATTAAACTTCTTCAGCAAACATCAGATATTTCCCACTGTGCTCTTTAGCAAACACAGCATACGCTGCGTTAAAATCACACAAGAAATGGATCGAAGGATGAGTTAGGATTTCAAAGTCAGGTCAAAACGACCTCCAAATGATTCATGAATCAAATCTACTGTGATATTTTCCAGTCTGCTCCAACACATGGTACATCCAGAAATATATATGAGCATACTGATTGACGAATTCAATCCCAGAGTGCACTGGGGTTTTCTAGTAAAGTGGACAGGGCACCTGAAGGGCATTTGAATGGCCTGTAGCACATTATTCATGACTAGACTGTTTGTTTGTGGCTTTAACCCTATAAAGCCTGTATCATATCATAGTGTATTATATTTGATACACACACTTCTAAGGCCTCTAAATGAGCAACATGATCAAAACCTTGCTGTTTAACCATGTCTACTACATGCCTTCTATCCTTTTTACTTTCCAATTGTTACTATTTTGTTGCTTATTTTATATTACTGTCTGTAAATTAGTACTTATAAAGCACATATTAATGCCTTATTCAGCATGACCATATTTTAGATCCATTAATCCAACCCCATACCCAGGGTTGCCAGGTTTTCACAACAAAATCCACCCTATTGCTATCCAAACTAGCCCAATCGCGTTTCGAGGGAGGTCCACCGGTAAACAAAAACAAAAAAATCTATCTAAATATCACATTATTGGGGTCGCTTCAACCCAATATGAATATGAAACTCTTAGTAAAACAAATTAGTGATCATAATCATTCTGAGGCTGTGTAGTTTTTAAAGTGTTTAATATAAACCGACGATTCACTCCGTGCGAGTTTGGATCAGACTGTGCGCTGCCGCGGTTCGTGTGACACAACGCGAAACCAGACCTCATTTGCCCTGATCTGAAGCATATTTACACTGTCTGAATCGGTCCCTATCGCCTACATGGTGCACTACGTGCCATTCACCGTACAGAAAATACTAACACTGTGAACAAGTGACCGATCTCAGCCGCAGCTTCACCATCTATTTATAGTGAAGGGGGCGGACACTTCGGATTCTAGCGAGCATTTGATTGGTCAGAAGATTTGATGAGAAGCTGAAGTACGAGGTGACGTCAAAAAAATTGTTGATCCATTTTGGCGGAAGTGACAAACTGCAAGCTTTGAGTGCTTATATCTTCTAAATGCGAATTTTGTCACTGTCTTGGAGCACACTGGCGTATAGATAATCTTAAGACTAACATATTGATACTAACACCCAAAAAACTTTAATTTTGATTTCATGGGGACTTTGACAACTACCTTACTAACTATTAATAAGCAGCAAATTAGGAGTTTATAAAGGTTAAATAGGGAGAATTGGTCCCCAAAATAAAGTGTTCCCAAAAGGGCTTTAAGTATAATTGCACAAATTCAGCTGGTGCTTCATGTATCTTTTTGCTGTAAAATCTTCACTGATTTTTATTAATTAAATGTAAGAATAACATTGATATTATTAGTAATATTTCCAGATGATCACTTACTGGACTGAAGCAGCTCGGCTTTATTTGATTGTCCATCAATCATTTTTTAGAAAAATCAGTGCGTCTCAAATCTGTTCATCAGGGTCTTTTGAGGAACACTTGTTTCCAGAAGCTTTACTTTCACTGTTCCTCAGCGGAGGAATGATCTTCCCAAGTCTCCAAAACATCTCACATCTTCTGAGGAGCATTTATTTCTTCAACTCTCAATCATTGTTGCATTGCATTGCATGTTTTGATCATAAAACTAAGCATTTAAAAATGATCTTAAGACATGTTATTAGGGATATAGACTGACAAATGATATTTATATCATTTTATGTAAGTATTTGATAAACTATTATCTCACTGATTTACATTACAATCAGAATTTCATACTTCTTGTCCCTATCAATATCAGCAACTGCAACCAAATTATTATAAAACCATATTTTTACTCAGTTTGGGCCTCTGAATAAAATTTGAAAACACTTTTCTGTTTTTCTTTTCCCCATTTCTCTTTTATATTTGTGACCCTGGACCACAAAACCAGTCTTAAGTGTCAATTTTTCAAAATTGAGATTTATACATCATCTGAAAGCTGAATAAATAAGCTTTCCATTGATGTATGGTTTGTTAGGATCGGACAATATTTGGATGAGATACAACTATTTGCAAATCTGAAATCTGAGGGTGCAAAAAATCAAAATATTGAGAAAATCGCCTTTAAAGTTGTCCAAATGAAGTTCTTACCAGTGCATATTACTAATCAAAAATTAAGGTTTGATATATTTATAGTAGGAAATTTACAAAATATCGTCATGGAACATGATCTTTACAAAATCAATAATGATTTTTGGCATAAATTGTTTTTTATAATTTTGACCCATACAATGTATTTTTGGCTATTGCTACAAATATACCCCAGCGACTTAAGACTGGTTTTGTGGTCCAGGGTCACATTTTATTTCATTTTATATCATTTTTGGAAATGCAAATAGTTCATTGGGCAACACTTTATTTTAAGGTCCAATTCTCACTATTAACTAACTAACTCCGAATACTGCCTCAATAAACTCTTAATTTGCTGCTTATTAATAGTTAGTATGGTAGTTGTTAAGTTGAGGTATGGGACGGGATTAAAAGATCTAAATAATGTTCATGCAGAATAAGGCATTAATACTTGATTTATAAGTACTAATAAACAGCCTAGTATTCTAGCGATAGGCATGCTAATATACAACTAGTCAGTAGTGAGAATTGGTCCCTAAACTAAAGTGTTACCCAATAAATGAGATTTCTCAGGCTTCACAGGGTTAAGAAAGTTATTTCTATCATAAACTTATTATCAAACAGCATGCGAGACACGACGGTGTGCGTTTGGCAGGTGTGGGTTACTGTGGAAACGGCGGCGGCCAGGAATAAACCTGTGAAAGTGCGAATGTGGAGTCTGTTCAATTCCTCTGGTTCTTCTAGCGCAGTGTCCTGGAGTACCCCCAGCCCTGCACATTTTGTATGTCTCCCTCATCTGTTACACCTGATTCAACTCATCAGCTCATTAGTGGAGACTGCAAGACCTGAAGTGGGTGTGTCAGATATTGGGAGGCATACAAAATGCGCAGTGCTGGGGGGTACTTCATGGAGAGGTTTGAGAACCACTGTTCTAGCGCAACCCCTGGGTGTTGGGTAATGTTGGGCCGTTCCTATCAGACGCCTCCCCTGCCCTTGTTAGGCATTACAAGCCATTAATGAAGCGGCTCGGGAGAGGGATGGTGGAAATTAAGGGATGACAGACGTGAGGGGAGGGTGTTTGGCGTCAAGAAATCAACGAGCTTGAGTAAATTAAAGCAAACATTTTGCCTCCTACTGAAATTTTCAGAGGTATAAACAGACCCTGAAGTAAAAACCGAGCGAGCGAGACGGAGAGAAAGATTATATCCAGCTGTCTCCTCAGATCGTCTCTGTCTTTCCTCAGAAAGCTCTTCCCCCTTTTTTATTTGCATTTCTGGAGTAGAATGGCAGTAGGGAACTGACTGACATGGTTTGGTAGCGCTTTGCGTTAATTCTCTCGACCTCATCACCTTCAGCTCTGTGTTTCTGCACAGGCTGCTTGAAAATTCGGTTTGCTGAAAAGAACAGTTCACCCAAAAATGCAAATTATGCCGTCGTTTATTAACCCTTGTGTCAATTCAAACCCGCGTGAGGGGAGAAAATCTGGAGACTCTTTTTTCTGTGCAACTGCAATGAATGAGAAACGAAGCTTTCAAACTTCAGAAAGGAAGCAAAACCACCAAAAAAAATGGTCAGAGAAGTCTTCTATGATAGCGGCGTGTTGTAATTAAAAAACAAAGCTAAGGCAAACTATCGAAAATAGTTTTTGTTAATTGAAATAAATTTGAAACATAAATATTAGATTAGAATGAAAATTAGAAACTCTGAAAAACTGAAATAAAAAAAGGTAAATACAAAGCTAATAAATAAGACGAACACAAAACAAGTTGACTAAAATAATAAAATGAAAACTAAAAATACAGCCAATTGAAAAAAAGAATAATTTGTAAATAGCATTTAAATACAAAAATGATTAAAACGGAAACAAAATAGATAAATATAAATAAAAAAATGAATAAATGACAGAAGCACATAACTAAAACTTCAGACAACTGAAAAATTTTAAATAAAAGGCCATTCAAATTAATTGTAAATATTACAGTAGCATCCAAGATAAAGTTGAAATTACTAAAACCAAAACAGAAGTAATATGACAAAAGCACATAACATAATTACAAAAACTTACACTAAATATTAAAATCAAAACTGAAAAGATTGAAATAAAAAGGCAATTTTAAATATTTCTAAATACTAAAGAATTCTAAAATAACTGCAACGGACCAAGATTGAATTCAAACCATTCATGTAGATTTGAGAACAAATCATTTAGACTTGTTTTGTCAGCCAGAAACACTGAAAATCTGAATCACGCACTAATCCCTCATGAAGCTCTGGCAGATGTGACGACTTTCAGTCAACAAAGACTTAAATTTCAGTGTGTGAATCATTTCCTGATTCTTCCGTTGTTTTTGAGGCTTGAAAGCTCTGATTTTTATATATATATTCAAAATATATTATTTTGTGTTCCACATAAGAAAGAAAGTCATAAAGGTTTGCACCAGGGTGAGTAAATGTATAGAGAGAATTGTCATTTTTCAGGAGGAATAATAATTGAATATATTTGACCTACTGCATAGGCTGCTTAATCGATTCAAGCTTGTTTAAGGTCAGGATGCGGCCGTTCCTCCTCCTCAAAGCTCTTTCGCACATATCCGCAACCCAACACCTCCCTACAGTAAGCTGCAGTAACTCCTCAGAGGCTCATGGGAGGAGCGAGCAGACAATCAGCAGAAAAACTAGAGGAGCGCAGGACAGGAATCCACCCCTGAGTTTTGGCCATTTGTCTCATCCTTCGAGTATCTAGTCTAGGCATCAGTGCTCAGGGGGTCCCAGGACTGCTTTGATTACCCCCTCATCTTCAATTACAGCGGCGGTGCGGCATAGGAGGTCGTGCCCTTGAAAAAGTGATGGTGAGGGGCAGATGGAGAAAGTTTCAGCCTCAAATGGCACTTACAGACAGTTCACACAATGTCTGATGCATGTTTTAAAAAAAGTGCAAGTGCTTTCACAAAATGGCAAGCTCCAGTGTGACTGTCTGGCTTTGCAAAAGTTTTAAGAGTCATGTTTCACAGGCTTTTATCTGCAAACTCGGTCTGTGTTAATGGACGTCATTTTGGAAACTTGTCTTACGCACAAGTTGAAGATTTGCGCATCAACAGATCCTCTGCAGTGAATGGGTGCCGTCATAATGAGAGTTGTTAAAAAAAAAACCATCACAATAATCCACAAGTAATCCACAGCATTCCAGTCCATCAATTAACGTCTCGTGAAATCAAAAGCTGCGTGTTTGTAAGAAACAAATCCATCAATATGGCATTTTAACCTTAAACTGTCCAACTAATCCAAATAACACTTCCTCCAGTGAAAAACTGGTCTGGTCTGAATCAGGAGAGAAATCTGCACAGATCAAGCACTGTTTACGAGCAAAAAAACAGCTCTGAACAAACGCGGCTGGATTTTGATGTGAGAGACAACAGGAGATGGACTTTTTCACTGGAGGAAGCATTACTATGGATTATGGACTTACATTTTGGCCAAAAGCGACAGTTTAAAGTTTAAAAACATCTTAATAATGTATTTGTTTCTTAAAAACACAACGTTTGGCTTCTCAAGACATTAAGTGATGGACTGGAGTGGTGTGGATTACTTGTGGATTATTGTGGTGTTTTTATCAGCTGTTTGGACTCTCATTCAGACGGCACCCATTCACTGCAGAGGATCCATTGCTGAGCAAATGCTAAATTTCTCTAAATCCGATAAAGAAAGAAACTCATCTACATCTTGGATACAAATGAGCCTGAGGGTGAGCACATTGTCAGCAAATTTTCATTTTTGTTTCTGTGTCTGTGTGGTGTAGCTGGTTTATAGCTGACGTTTAGCTTTTTACTTCTGTCAGTTGCATTTAGGCTTTATAAGCTGTGTTCATTTGTGATTATTGTCATGATAAACAAAACATGTAAGAATAATGATTTTTTTTTTTTTTCCTGCAATAGTCAATGGAAAATCCTACTGGGTTTTTTATTGAGGGAATCAGGGCATTGCAGAACTTCCAGATGGCCTACAAAAATATGTCCTCACTGCAGTGCTCCATTTGATAATTCATCTCAGGTTAGTATTTAATCTGGTTATTAGACAATATGTGGCCATGGACCACAAAACCAGTCTTAAATTCCATGAGTATATTTGTAGCAGTAGCCAAAAATACATTGTACGGGTCAAAATGATCAATTTTTCTTTTACACCAAAAATCATTAGGATATTAAGTAAATATCATGTTTCATGTAGATATTTTGTACATTTCCTACCGTAAATATATCAAAACTTAATTTTTCTTTAGTAATATGCATTGCTAAGAACTTCATTTGGACAACTTTAAAGGCGATTTTCTCAATATTTGGATTTTTTTGCACCCTCAGATTCCAGATTTTCAAATAGTTGTATCTCAGCCAAATATTGTCCTATCCTAACAAACCATACATCAATGGAAAGCTTATTTATTCAGCTTTCAGATGATGCATGATTCTCAATTTTGAAAAAAAACAAAAAAAAAACCAACCCTCATGACTGTTTTTTGTGGTCCAGGGTCACATATTAGTAATGAGTTAAAATGCAGCTCAAAATTGTGAAATGGTCAAAGCTCAAAATCTCTCATGCTCACCTCAATAAGAAACGTCTGAAACCAACCTGTCTGTCAGGAAGAGGAGGATAAAGAAAGCAATGAATAGGGAGTTTATGACAGGCTGAGAGCTCTGGCGTCTCAGCGGACTGATCGCTCTCGTATGGTCTCCTTCACGGTTTTCTATGCATGTGTGCGTGCTGAGGCTCTGCTGCGGTCAGGCTGCCTTCAGCAGTCATTACCATAGCAGTCACTGCAGTTTAATGATGTGCCTCCACCAGCCGGCTCTCAGATGCACACGATATGAAAATGGGATTCGGAGGAACAATGCCAAAAGCCTTGGGGCTAAAAAGCTGCGTGTGGGATGAGAGCCACCCACACAGGCACTCTGCTGACACCCACGACACACACACTCATTCACAAACATACGGCAAAGAGCACACACGAACACACAGGCGGGTCAGAGGCTGGAAAACTGACTTGAGTATTAAATATCCTTCTGCATCACGGCTTTTTGGCTCTGCATGACCTGACAGTGCTGTTTGCCAAGCCAAGCATCGCTGTTATGCTCGTTCATACCGAGGTTAGAGGTCAACATAGTTATCTGGGGTTGGTAAGATTTTTTAATAATACTTTTATTCAGCAAGGATGCATTAGAATTGATCAAAAGTGGCCGGCCGTAAAGAGATTAATAATGTTGCAAAAGTTTTTATTTCAAACAAATGCCATTCTTTTAACTTTCTATTCATCAAAGAATCCAGAATGATAAAATGTATCATGTTTTGCATCAAAATATGAAGCAGCACAATTCGTTTGCAACATTGATAATAACTGACAATTGATGACCGACAAAAACAAACAAACAAAAACAAAACAAAACACAAAACAAGAATGCTCATCACCAAACAACACCATAGCCATAATGAAGCATGTTGCACAAAAATGATTTTATATATAATAATTTAATTAAATTTTACATAATAGTATAATACTATATTAGATGATTATTATTATTTTAATAGTAGTAGTAGTTTTGCTACTACTTCATTCATTCATGCTACATGTATTCATTCATAAACAACAAACAAACAAATAAATGAATAAATAAATAAATATCACACTATGATAAAAAACACGTTCCCTACATCCCAATGTTCATACTATCCATCCTAAATAGTATGTGAGATCAGAATAAGTGCGTCCCTAAGCATAGTATGTTGAAAAGAGTATGCCAAAAGTCCTCGGACGGTCTACTATTTCAGGTCGATTTCTGAAGTGTGGATCTGTGCACTCTCTAATGGCTAAAATTGCCCACAATCCATTGCGCTTTGGCGAAGGATTCGGTCCAGAACTACAAACACCAATAAAACACATTAGAAAAACTACAAACGTGGCGGATGTCCACGATCGACTGTTAGGTAGAGAGGTTTACAAAAAGGGGTTTGAGTTACTAATAATCAACATTTAACCTGGTTAAAAAAAAAAAAAAAAAAAATAAATAAATAAATAAATATATACACACACATATATATATATATATATATATATATATATATATATATATACACACACACACACATTGTTAGCTGTTCTATATTTCATCTGCAACAGCAATGTGAACTTTTATAAAAATCCATTTGGTTGTTAACTTTTAAATGCATCATTATACAGAAAATATGAGCAGAGTTCTCCGCACGAAAGACCCGCAACTGGAAGATCAACGAGCTACTTATTTTCTCTCCAGTACAGTAGGAAGTTAAATTAAATTAAATGTGGAGAATGTTAATTGTGACAAGATGATTGACAGGCCAGTTTACAGTGACAGGGTGCTGTATATCTATGCGACAGAGCGGTGCGTTCAAGACGCACTTGTATGACGTGATAGTATGTCCCAAAGCTTGCCTACTCTTCTACTACACACTCAGAAGTGTGTACTTTTTCTTCACCAAAAGAGTGCATACTTTAAGGGCGTAGTATAAGTAGGCACATTGGGACACAGTGGTTGATATAAAAAAAAAACATTAAAAAACAACAACAATTAATTGTCAATGGTATTATTTTAATTACATCTCTAAAATTATTAATACAATTATAATGCATACCATTATATATAAAAATAAATACTTTTAAAAATTATTAAATTATTGTGTGTGTGTGTATAGTGTATATACAGTATGTGTATATACAGTACTGTGCAAAAGTCTTAGGCCACAAGTATTTTCACCAACAAAAAATGGTTTGAAATCAGTTATTTCTATCTTTTGCTGTAGTGTGTTAGCAGGAAATATCAGTTTACATTTCCAAACATTATTTTTGCCATTAATTGTAATAATCCAGTGATATTTTTGTTTGCACAAGGAGTCTGACAACAGCCAGTGCTCCACACAGAGATCTGATCTCATCATCATCCAGTTCGTCTGGAATCACATGAAGAAACAGAACAAACTGAGACAGACTGAATCCAGAAGAACTGTAGCAACGTCTCCAAGATGATGGATTTAGTCTGTCTCAGTTTACTGAGTGGCCTAAGACTTTTGCACAGTAGTGTATTTGTGTATACACACACACACACACACACAGACACACACACACACACCCATTCAAAAGGCGGCAGAATATGACTTAACGTTCTTTTAGACATAATATACTGGGGAAAGGTCATTTCTGGGGCAGGAGTGTGTATATTGAAACAGGTCAGTGGAGATATGAGTGAGTCCTCAGATCTCTGAACGACTGAAGACAGTCGTATGATGGCATACATGTGTGTCTCTCTCAGGTCATCTGCAGGGCAAGGCCACTTCTGAGGCGGAAAGCTCCCTCTGAGGTGCGATGCGAGAGTTTCAGGGAGGACAGCGGCCTCATCCCATCATGCATTATGCAGTCTATGGGCCGCCTGCATAAAGCAGCCGTTTAATACATACTGCATGAAGGCTCTGAATTGACATTCAGTAGATGTGTAGCCCTTCAGCAAGATGCCCAGACAGAAAAAAAACTCAAACAAGACGCAACGCAAAGGAAACTAGAGGAGTACAGGCTCTCTACATCACCCTTGCGGTCATATTCTACACCTCTACACTTCTGGAGCATGTTTGGAATTGACCAATCACAGACGCTTACTGATAAATTATTATAATCCTCTGGTCATTTGTGTTCATCTTATGTTCATACCTTTGGCACAAAATAAGACTGCTCATCACTCAAACAACAATAAATCATGGTGGTGTAAGGATCATTTTAGGTGAGTTCAGGTAAATTGGGACGCTTTCTGCCATTCAGGTGACTGGGATATAAGTTCATCTTATATTAATTTCATATAAAATTAAGATATTCTAACTATTATTATAATTCTTATTATTGATACTACTACTGCCGTTGACATATTTATTCATTATAAATAAATAAATAAATAAAATAAATACAAACAACCTCATGTTTGGCTATCCACAAACTTATAATATTAGCATGTCACTGTATAAAACACTAATAAAATAAAATAAAATAAAATAAAATAAAACAACAGCTAAAATAAATAAAGCATAATAATAATATTATTTATAATATTTTTATATAATTACTACTACTACTACTACTACTAAGACTACAACTGCTACTACATTTTACTTAAATACATTTATTTAAATAAATAAATAAATAAATAAAAACAACCAACCAACCAGTAACACATAAATTATATATAATCGTATGATATTATAACAACAACAATAGTTATTATTATTATTATATTATTATTATTGCTACTACTACCTTTACCATAAATAAATCATAAAATAAATCAATTTACTCATTCATAAACAAAAAGAAAGAAAGAAAGAAAGAAAGAAAGAAAGAAAGAAAGAAAGAAAGAAAGAAAGTCTCATATAGCCACACTTTAAACTACTATTTGCATAAAGTCTGGTCCACTTTATCTCAGTCTATGCTCTGATAAAGTTTATGGCAGAACAGACCAGAGTTGGGGAAAAAGCATATTCAAATGTCTACATATTACATCAAATTCAAAAGAAAAGGAAAATCATGTTTCCTACACCTTTCAGTGCACATATCATGGCAAATTTACGCAGTTACACTAAAACTACCTGACTGCAGTTTCTATGAAAACGTCATGCAGTATATTTCAGTGATGCTGACAGTCCAATATCCACTGCAGCAGATGCTCATGCTAAGGCTCAAGTGAAAAGCTCCTTGTTAAGACCGGCCTTCCGTAACAGCACCGCTTCAGCTGTCGTGCGTTTCATACAGACGTAAATGGATGTTGTTTATATCATCTGGCCAGGCTAAGCCTGTAAACTCCAAATTAAAGTCAGCCCTTCTTGCTATGTTCTGATGAATAATGAATTATATATAAAAGCGTGCGGAAACGAGTCCCCCGTCAGCGGGTTTAACAAGCCTCTCACTCCTGCGGAGACAGTTACCTTTAAAAGCAATGAGGCCGACTGTATCAGAGACTCTCCGCAGGCCCTGCGGGACAGCTGACCTTTAAATCAGCTCTGCTTCCTTCTGTAGTCAAAGACACTCCGGCCACAGAGCAAATGACAGCAACTGGGAAAACTGCAACAGGAAGTTGAATCAAATCTCCATTGTTGCAAATTACTCTGAAGATTTTAGCATCTTTATGCCTGTGGGGCCTCAGTAGGACAGTACTGCTGTAATGTAGCTCTAATGTGACAGTATCAGAATGCAATGGCACTGAAGGGGAATCATAACCATATACTACTGTACATGAAACACTCACCATGGTATTGTAATGGTAGATATTATCCTGTACAAAAAAGATCATATCCTGTAGATCGTACCCAGTAATATAATAAAATACTCAAATAAAATTTGACTTAAAAAATCCAATTATGTAGTCCAATAAATAACCAGCAGATTGATCAATTGAAAACATATTTTAAACTGTTTTTTTTTTTTTTTTTTTTTACAAATAATAATGTAAATATGAATTTTATTAATAATTTGATAAATGTTATTAAAATGTATTCAACATTGTTCTCTATTTTTATAGAAAAGAATATAGATTTTTTTAGAATATAGAATTAGCTTGCAATTCTGATTTTTCTTGCAGTTCTGAGTTTATATTTCATAATTCTGACTTTTTAGAATTGAATATAAAAAAAGTCAAAACTGTGAGACAAAAAGTATTTGGCAGAAACAAAAAAAACAAAAGATGTAAACTCAGAATTTCAAGATAAAAAGCCATAATCGAAAGATATAAACTATATAGAATTGTGTGTAAAAATCTGAACTGAGAGATATAAAATCTTAGAATTGTGAGAACAAAGAGAAAAGCAACAAGCACACTAAAAAAATAAAAAAATAAATAAATACAAGTTTGTTTTAATAACACTTATAAATGATTAATAAAATTACTATTTATATAATCACATACAAAAATTAGTAGTTTTAAATATATTTTAATCAATAAATCTGTGGGTGATTAATTGGATTTTCAAAATGTCAGATTTTCTTTTCAATATTTTAAAAGGCTCTGAACTACACAAGCATTCAAATTAATTGGCCAAAATATGCACATTTTGGTTAAATATTTCTTTTGAGCAATTTTGTGGGCATTCATTTATTAAATTATATACAGTATAATTTGAAATGCCCCATAATGATACTGTGAAATTTAAAAAGGTATAATACTTTGATCATTAATTTTACTACTTTGTTTTCTATGTGAATATATTTTTAAAACATAATTTATTCCTGTGATCAAAGCTGAATTTTCAGCATCATTACTCCAGTCTTCAGTGTCACATGATCCTTCAGAAATCATTCTAATATGCTGATTTGCTGCTCAAGAGACATTCCTTATTACATATTTATGTGGAATTAGAAAGTCTGAAAACCATTTATTACATCAAAATTAGAAAACCACTGTATTGCCATTGCATGTTGTTCTTAGTGAAGCAGAGCATTTCTACTGAGAAAAGCCCCTTGCAAACCGCACTGTAAAACACATTTACATTTACATACAATGTTGCATGATGTTGCAATGTTGCATGAAATCAAAGAAATCCCTCCACACACACACACACACACACACACACACACACACACACACACACATGAGATGAATGTAATAAGGCCAGCTCCTCTGCAGCACGAGAAAGGCGAGTAGAAAGCGTCTCGTCCTCATATCTCATCACACTCCACACTCTGTTTAATTGGAGCCAGAGAAACCCAGCCGAGCGCTTTCAGAGTTTCCTCAGACAGATAAAAAAAACAGAGCGAGAGGGAGAGACGTGGTGATCCTCCGCTGTTGCCGTGCTAAAAATAGCCAGCCCAGATAACGTCCATTTCAATTCACATTCCTCTCACTTTTTTCCCTCCTACTGCTCTTAAAAACTTACTTCTGCCAGCGCGGGGAGTTTAGCGTCTGCAAAAGGCTCTCATTTCTCTGAGAGAGAGTGTTTGGGAGGGAAGTTTCAGCGTGTTGACTCTATAAGAGCAGACACATGCTTGAAGTCCCATCTCGTCGAGTGGCTGTAATCAATGAGGACTGGCAGACACGCACCGGTCCCCGGTGAACACGAGGAGCTGACCGCATTACTGCTGGGCTAAAAGGCCATCTGATCCCCCTACGGCTCTGGATGAGAGACAGCCAACACACAGACTGATGAATTAAGGATTCTGATGCACAGAATGAAAGAGAGATGAATAGAGAGAGCTGGCGGGAGACAGAGCTGCTCCTAACAGCTGTATGGATAACTGATAAATCTGCTGGTTATTTCTGTGATTAATTGGATTTTGAAAGGCTCTGAACTACACAAGCATTTAAAGTAAATGGTCAAAATATGCAAATTTTGGTTAAATATTTAACTTTTCGTCAGCTATCTTGTGAGCATTCATTTATTAAATTATATATAATTTGAAATAAAAAACTATGCTTTGAAATGAAAAAAAAAAAAAAAAGATATTGTACATTGTTCATGAATTTGAATTAAACCCAAAAATGAAAATTCTGTCATTCACTCACCCTCAAGTTACTCCAAATCTGTATTTTTTCTTTATGTTTTTCTTTTCTTTCTTATATATATTGTGGCGGGAGGAGCAAACGACAGACACAGTGGGTGTGGCGTCACGCCTCGGAGAGGCTTTTATTCAACAGAAATTTTAAATTAAAGTGTCCAGGGGAAAATAAAGTGTCCAAATAAACGGGGAA